>QZGG01001918.1:0-50167 GCA_006409495.1 Sedum album | reverse complement strand
ATTTTGATCTTCGCATTGAAGTGGTTAGTAACATAATTCTGAAAATTAATGAAGGCATCTAGTACTCTATCCTTAGAAGGTAATAGGGTTAACCAAGTATATTTCGACTTTTCATCTATGAATGTAACAAAGTACTTATGGTTATCCCTAGATATGCAAGGGGCAGTCCATACATCCGAGTGTACTAGGTCAAAACAGTTTTCATATGATGTTTTAGAAGTTGGAAATACTGATTTGTGATGTTTACCTAATATACATGCTTCACATTCATCATGTTTAAGTTTAATATCAGGAAACAACAAGTTTAATGCCCTCGGATGAGGATGCCCCAATCTAGCATGCCAAATTTCATTATTCGCATTAGATACTTCTGAATTGAAAGTAAAAGATTCATCATGCAAAGAAATATAGGAACTAGCTAAGTTGTCAAGGAAATAGAGGCCTTCTTTGGAAACACCTTCACCTAGAAGAGCACCGGTCTTAATATCCTGAAATCGAAGCTCATTAGGACCAAACATCACCCAACAATTAAGATCAGTAGCAATTCTTTTGACAGATAAGAGGTTAGATGTAAAATCAGGCATGAAGTAAGCTTTAGAGTCCTTATTAAACAATCTAACAATACCTAATCCTTTAATAGGCACACGGTCACCATTAGCAATTTCTACATGTCCTTTTGTTGGTTGAATGTTTTTGATTAGTTTGGAGTTCGAAATCATATGATGTGAAGCACCAGAGTCGACTATACAGTAATCAGATTTATTAGAAGCAAAGAGAGACATACCATTGGACTTACCCATGCTCTCCTTAAAGGCATGGAGGAGAGCATCTAGGTCTGATTTCTTCAAGTATTGATCCTCCTTAGGTCCGGTTGAGTCCTCATTAGCTTTATTGGCTTGTGGTTGCTTGAATTTGGCAGGTTTCAAGTGAGGGTGTAGAATCCAACACTTGTCTTTTAAATGGCCTCTTTTTTGCAGTGATCACACATCAAACTCTTCCTCTCATCAACTTTGTTAACCACCTGGTTAGCCTTTTCATCCACAACTCTATGAGCCACACTTAACTCCTTCTTCCCTTCAAAAAGATAAGTGGAGCCTTGCTCCTTCTGAATTTGTGCACACACTTCTTCCAGGGAGGGGAGCTTGTCTGCCCTTAGAATGTGTTTGACAAGATCTTTGTATGAGTGATCTAGGGTTTGCAGCAACCCAAACACCTTATCTTCTTCCCTTCTTTTGTTGAGGATTGCAGGATCAATAGTTTGAGGTCTCAATGTCTCCAATTCTGCCCATAGTGTGTTGAACCTCCCAAAGTGCTTTGTGAACTCCATATTATCTTGGCTTAGGGTGTTGAGTGCCCTCTTGACCTCAAACACACGGCTCAGATTGCTTGTGTTGCCATAAACCTTCTCAAGTGTCTCCCACAGGGCTTTGGCATTCACACAAAAAGAGTAGGCTTCAAGGATTGACACATCCAAAGAGGCTTGTAGTATGGTCATCACCAATAAGTCCTCTTGTAGCCACTTCTCTTCATCACATCTTGTGACAGGTTTCCCATCATCTCCCTTGGTAGTAATTGTGGGGGCCTTATCACCCTCAAGATGAGAACATAACCCCTTACTCCCCAAGGTAACTCTGGCCATTCTAGACCATAGAACATAATTAGGCCCCTTAAGGACCACTGGTATTGCCACAACTCGAGTATCCATGATGAGAGTTTGTGGAAAAAAAATTTGATTTTTTTTATGTGCGGAAGTTGTTTAGGATCTTGCTCCTGATACCATGAAAGAATTCAGAGTATATTGAGTTTGTAGAGTGTGGAAGAATGACAAGTAAGGAAGTAAACAAAGAAAAGTTGAGAAAAGAGTATTGATTGTACTAAATAACAAGAGTACACAAGTAGGGTATTTATACAAGTCTTAGGAAACCATGTTGGCCTAGCTAAGGTTGGTTTAGGTAAGTAGATAATCAAGATTTGGTTTCTTTAGGAAACCTTGAATATCTTTAGGAAACCTTGAATATCTTTAGAAACTTACTGCCCAAGCTTGGTCCTTCATGTTTCCTTAAGTCCAACATGTACCCTACATGTTTTCCTTATTCTAACAAAGCAAACTCCTGTGCAGATGCTCTTGCAAGAAAGGCGAAGTTGCAATCATGGAGCTGGATAAATATGTATACTATTCCACTATTTCTTTTCAAATTTCTTTAAACTAGCTCTGTGTTTGTTTCGTTTCCTGAGGTTTTCCCTCAGCGTGTGACGGTCAGTTTACATCTGACATTTTCTATCAAAAAAAACCTAGCTTGTCCGACCCAATCGGTTTGACCCGAATTACAATTAGAAATTAAAACTTAAATCGAACTAAAAATAAATATTTGCATCAGTGCTGTAACAATACTCCCCCTTCGACATCATCCTTGTCCTCAAGGATGAAACTCAGGAAACTTAGCTATAAAATCTTGATAAAATTCCCAAGTTGCATGAGATTCTGGAAAACCCTTCCACTTAACTAGAATTTTGGTCACTGTCCATTGTGTCTCTTAACCATCTTTCTCTCAAGAATAGCCTCAGGTTCTTTAGCTTCTCCAAAATCGCATAGATATTGTGGTAAGGATGACGGCATGTCAGGAGGATTAGGGCATAACTTGAGCTGGCTAACATGAAACACATTATGAACACCAGCTTTTGAGGGAAGCTCCAACTTGATGACTATGACACATTGCCCACACGATCCAACACACAAACGGTCCATAAAAGCGCGGCGACAACTTATTAGGAACTCTGGATTTGAGGGAACTCTGTTTGTAAGATTGTAATTTGAGATAAACATAATCTCCAATCTTAAAAACTCTGTCCAATCGATGAGAATCAGCTTGCTGCTTCATTCGGTTTTGAGCGCTTAAGAGATGAAACTTTAACAGATTAATAACCTCTTCTCTTTTAGATAAGCTGCGATCAATAAGTTGACAAGCACTTTCACTTGTAGGTATGGTAAATGAAGTGGAGGAGGTTGCCCATACATAATTTCAAAAGGGGTACTATGGATGGCTGAGTGGAAGGTTGTATTATACCAAAACTCAGCTAAAGGGAGCCATTTACACCAAGAGTGTGGGGTATCAGCTGTCATGCAACGCAAGTATGTTTCTAATGTCTTGTGTGTCACCTCCGTTTGACCATCAGTTTGTGGATGGTAAGCCGTAGAAAAATTCAGCTCAACGCCATACACGCGAAACAACTCTTTCCATACTTGGCTTAAGAAAATTGGATCTCTATCACTGATTACCGATTCCGGCATACCGTGTAACTTGAACACTTTATCCATAAAGAGTTGGGCAACCTCAATAGCCGTGTAGGGATGAGAAAGAGCCAAAAAAAATGAGCATATTTACTAAGCCTGTCAATTACCACTAATATGCAGTGCTTGTGCGACGAGGGGGGCAAACCTTCAATGAAATCAAGGCTTATAGATTGCCAGACACCTTTCGGAATGGGCAGGGGTTGTAAAAGACCCGGCTTAGCAGAAAGATCATACTTATTTTTTTGACAAATGGAACAATTGCGAATGTAGTTTTGAACCTCAGTATTCATCTTGGGCCAGTAAAATAAAGACTTGATCCTTTGAAGTGTAGCATCTCTACCGGAATGGCCTCCTATGGCAGAATCATGAAGCCACTTTAAAATATGAAGTTTAGTGCTTGGATCATTGCCCACCACCAGCTTTCCTCTATAACGTAATTCATCATTAGTGTAAGTGTATCGAGGATGAGACATGGAATCAACTTGAAGGTCCAAAATAATATGCTTTAGAGTGGGATCAGTCTGCCACAACAACTTCATGGAGTCATAGAAACTATGGTGTGCATGGGAAAATGTTATATGTAATAAATGTGATCCTGTAACTCTGGACAGCGCATCAGCTACGTAATTCTCTTTCCCTTGCTTATATTGAATTTCAAAAGAATAGCCCATAAGTTTTGAAAGCCACATATGTTGAAAAGGAGTAGTTACCTTTTGTTCCAGCAAATACTTGAGGCTCTTCTGATCAGTCTTATCACAAATGGCCTATGTGTGAGATAAGCACTCCATGTTTGCACAGCATGGATCACTGCCAATAGTTCCTTTTCATAAACAGAGAGCATTTGGTGACGAGGGCCTAAGGCTCGACTTATAAAGCAAATTGGATGATTGTTTTGCATAAGCACAGCTCCCATTCCAGAGTTAGAAGCATCAGTTTCGATGATAAACAACTTGTCAAAATTAGGAAGAGCTAACACTGGTGTTGAAGATAGTGCAGTCTTCAGATTAAGGAAAGCCTTATCAGCTTCTGAAGTCCAAGTAAATCCCTCTTTTTTTAATAATGAAGTTAGAGGGCTAGCCAGAATACTGTAATTGCGAATAAATCTGCGATAGTAATTTGCTAAACCAAGAAAACTCCGAAGTTGTTTTTGATTAATGGGGGCTGGCCATTGTTGGATAGCTTGAATTTTACTTGGATCAGTACTAACACCATCAAAAGAGATAAAATGTCCAAGGTACTCTATCTTGACAGCTCCAAAAGTACATTTGGATAACTTCAAATATAATTGATGCTGCCTGAGTATGGAGAGCACCACTTCCAAATGATGAATATGAGCAGTCCACGAGGTGCCGTAGACTAGAATGTCGTCAAAGAAAACCAACACAAATTTACGAGCAACATCTCGAAAGATATGATTCATCAAACTCTGAAAAGTGCAGGGAGCATTAGAGAGGCCTGTAATCGTTCGAATGTCAGCAGTGAACGAATTTAAGCGTTCGAATGTCAGCAGTGAACGAATAACCCTGTAATCGCCATGTAAAATTAGGGCAACAAAAAGTAGATAACATACTATTACCATTAGCTGCAGCAACAGACATTGGCTTGACAGCTTCTAACAAACATCCCAATTCTCTTGTCAAGTTCAGATCAATGAAATTGTGGGTGCTGCCCGGATCGATCAGTATGCATAACTTTCTTTTTCCATGTTGACCAACAACACGCATACAATTAAATGTAGCCAGGCCATCTAAAGCATTAACCGAAATAACAAGTGACTCGTCAATAAGCTCACCAGGGGATGCAACTTTGATATCAGTATCTTCACAATCAGAAAGTTCATTATCATCACATTCCATAACATAGATCTGTGAACGCTTATGTTTCAAGTGATGACCAGGAGAAAAGGCTCATCACAAAACATACAAAGCCCTTTGGCACGCCTATCTTGCATCTCCTCATAAGAAAATTTTCGAGGTAGCTTATCTGGAAATGACTGTGGAATAACAAAAGGTTTTGATGGGGGAAATTTAGTAGAATTAGGGTTGGGCAGGATGGGTGGAGATGGTTTAACAAAAACTGAGGGATTGGGTTTATAAGTTTGGATGAAGGGAGCTCTAGAGAATCGATGAGGAGTTTGTGATAATGAGGATTCATGCAGCCTAGCCAACCTAGCAGCCTCTGCAATAGTTGTAGGATTGAACTGTCGAACGTGTAGGGCAAGGTGTGGATGCAGATTGGTTAAAAATATACTCAAAGCATGAGATGATGACAAAGTCATTCGGGTAAGAGCACATTCAAACTTATCAAGATATTCTTCAACAGAGTCACTAGCCTGCTTCAAACTTACCAAATTCGTAAGAGGATCATCATACAAGTTACCAAAACGAGTTGATATAGCAATCACATATTTCGGCCAAGTAGGAAACTGATCAAACTGAGTATGCATATAATTGTGATGCCATTGAAGAGCTTTACCTTCCATGTGTAGAGAAGCGAGGCGCACCTTCATCTCAGGCGCGGTGCTGTCCAACAGAAAAACTGTTCACATCGATACAACCATTCCGGAAGGAAGGAACCATCAAACTTCGGAAACTCCACTCTCGAGATACGAGCGGCCAAACCTCCAGGGAATAGTGGTTGTCGCTGGGTGCTTGTAATATGTCCACGTCCATGACACTCAGGTGAATCTAATAGTTGATCAGGTGATTGTAGAGGACTAGATGATGAACCGCCATGATCAATAACTGAGGATGGGTCTGGTTGGGGTTGTTTTTGGGACAAAAAGCTCATCAACATATCTTTGATTCCAGCGAGTTCACTCTTGAGCTCTTGGGTGCGAGTTCATATCTTTGATTCCAATCAGTTTGACCCGAATTACAATTAGAAATTAAAACTTAAACCGAACTAAAAATAAATGTTTGCATTAGTGTTGTAACACTTATTAACCAACCATTTGGTTAGCTCAATTGAGATTTGAAAAATGGAATTTGTCAGCAGGGACAAAGCAGCTTAAACCCTATTGAAGGAAGGTCAGCGCAACGATGCCGGTCAAACCTAATGCAAGAACAACTAACGATTAAAACCCCTGTAAAGTTGTGGTTTCTTAATGGGCGGCTTGAGCGTCTGTAAAGTCCAAACTGTTACTGATCTACTTTCATGGCCTACTTTAATTTTGAGAATCTTTTGTAGGCCTCAACAATGGGCCGGGTAAGGTCGGTCCGAGCACAATATATGAAGCTTAGGTTGGGTCGACCGTAAATTTTTATATCCGTTACTATTACTAGGGCTGGACAGGTCTGAGTTTTGGTTTTTTATGAAGCCCTTTGAACCTTTAAGTCCTATACTCTTAAGGGCAAGGTCGGGGCAGCCTTAAAGTTACCCCAAAGCCTCATTTATTTCGTTTTAATTACATACTATTCTTTTTACATTTATGATTTTTAAAACATGAATATCAAATGTTTAAGAATTGATTTAACATATAACATTTATGTTATTTTTATAAACATAAAACTATATATTTAAGTAAAATTAAGCACTAAGGATTTTATTACAATATACAGATATATTTTAGAGCTCGTGGGCAGGGCTGGGCTTTGCCACTACGACCCGTATTCGATTATTGACCTGGACTTTTTAGGGTCGATCTTATGATAGGGTCGAGATTTGAACCTGACAGTCTTAAGGCCGGCCTTAAGGCTTTCAAGCCTAGGGCTAAATGATATGGCCTATTCCTTTGTTTGTTTTAGCCGTTGAAAATAATTAACTTTAATATTCAAAAGGTACGATTATAACTTAACTAATAAAATCTAATTAATATATATCACAAGTTATTTGATTTCTTAATTATTAGTTACTTATAAATCAGTTTTCAATAAAGGAATCAAATAAATTTTAATTTTTAATTTTGGTTTTTTATGAAAGGCTAAAGGCCAGAAGTACAACCCGATGACTTAAAGGCTAACTCAAGTTAGTCTGACTTAGTCTAGTCTAAACATATTGAAAAGGAAAACTAAGAACTAAATCGAGTACTTTGCCTCGGTACGTACAATAAATGTATTAAAAAATAATGGACTGAAAATTAAAGTACGACCATGATGACCATCTTCCGAGAACGCAATGATAATAAAATGGTGACGACTGTGGACTTCAAAATAGATAGTCTCGGAGGAGAACCAAGCATGGACTAATATGAATTGGTTCAAGCGAAACGTAATTGAACCGATCGTTCAATTAGCTAAACCAATGATGTCGATCAAGCCAGAAGCTTGGTTCAAACGAACCGGCTACAAGCAAGTCACGCTGAGTTTAAACGGAGGCAGTCAGGACACGTGTAACATGTGAGGATTGACCACCTGATTGAAGAGAGCGGGAGCCCAACGTCAAAAGGGACACGTGCCGAGGCGAGATGAAGCAACGGAATCGATCGCCAATCAGATCGACACAAAGTGCTGCAGCCAAACGTCGACCACCAAGGCGGAGCGGAGACGGTGCTACACCCACAAAAGCAACTAACAAAAGCATTTGAAAACTGCAGGACTTCCAGCAAGTGGTATATGTGGCCACTGCGTCGAGTTTTTTGCAAACGTGGCGAGCGGACTTGGATACATCGCAGCCCGAACCGAACCTGAACACCACACCCACAAAAGCAACTAACAAAAGCACCAGAGGCTGGCACCGCCACCTCTACACGCGGCCTCGAAACGGTCAGCCAACTGCAGCCACGCCTGCCGCAGAACCACCGTCACGAGTCATAAATCATCAAAAGCTCAACCGTCCGAGACGGTGAGGATACAAAATAGAAGACAGAAATCATCAAAATCATCAAAAGCTCAACCGCCAGCCAGACGAGAGCTCTCCAACGAAAGGACATCGGTAGACGACGACGGCGTGAAAGATAAAACTGGCGAACCAGCCATCGTCGTCAACCGAGAGAGAACAAAACCTAGGAGCAGGCAGTGAAAGATGTGAAGAGTGAACCGCCGCAACTCCTACACCCAGCCACCTCACATAGACGTCCGCGCAGCATCCATCAAATCCTTAGCATCCATACTTCGCACGAAGTCGAGAGAGTCGGTGGAAGAGAGAGTCATCACGAAGAGAGAGTCGGCGGATGTGTTCTCCATGTTACTTTTGAATCTTTTTTTTTGATTAAATGTTACTTTTGAATCTTAGGTGTAGGATACGTTTTACCTTCGATATTACGGTACAAAAATAAAAATATATGATGATTCAGTAAAATTGTTGTTTTAGGTGTTTCAAAACGGAAATATGATTTGGAATTAATATTTTTTTCATGTATATGATTCAAGAATTGTAGATAGTTGGTTCTTGGACAATAATATTGTAAATAACGAATCATAACATCACTTGCTCATTTTCAACTGGCGATTATTTTGCAAATTCAACTACCTATTTTTATAAAAAAATTAATTTGATCTCAACCGTTAGATTAAAAAATCAATGGTTGAGATGATGTTCTCATGTCATACAAAACTTTATTGTCCTTTTAGATCCTAACTCCGAAATTATAAATAAAAATAATTTAGTTGTAGTTTTACGTAATTTAAAATTCATTTGTCCAAAAACGTCTCCAACAATGAGGTGTCACGATTTAATGGTTTCTTTATTGAGGGATGGTTATATCAAAAATAAAATTGAAGCAATGATTTCGTTAAAATTGAGCTATTGAAATGATGGTTTTCGACAAATCTCCTAAAATTAATAAATTTCTCAAAATTCAAGGTAGATTTCGAATTAGAGTACCTATCGTTATAGTTTGCCAATTGCAATGTCTTTTCTGTGAATTTAGAATATTAAAAGCTTGTCGATTTTGTGTATTTCCATTGCATCGAAAATATAATCTAATTTTTTCAATCTAGTGATTTTAAATAGACTAGTAATTGAATGCACATCCAAGTATGTGCAAAATATTTGTGCCTATTTTAAAATTCAAATTATTTTTGATTAACAATATAACAAATATAATTGAAATACAAATGAAGTAATCATATGTTTTATGTTCATCTAAATGAGTAATTTATATTCATTATATTATAGATTTATATTCATCATATTATAGATTTATATTCATCATATTATAGATTATCTAAATGAGTAATTTTGATTGAAATGAGGGGCATTTTAGGTAAGTGAAATCTGGCTTCAAAAATAACCGTTTATAGAAGGCTTTGCGCTTTATTAATAGTATAGATTTGTATTCATGTACATTTCTATTTGCTCTCTCCATCTAATTTTAAGACAAGAACAAATATATAAAGGCATATTCTATAACAGTTTTGAGTTATGGGTTTCACTGTTAGATTAGATAGTTCAAAAACTTAAAAGTACGATTTACATCAAATTAAGTATGGCAATTAACATTAACCACTGCACTGTTGCAGCTTTGTCCCCAACTAGCACATGTTTACACACGCTTATATAATGAATTTCAGTGTACGAATTAACTCTACACTGAGTACCACCTCTCGAGTGATGCAAACCATGCTGATTAATTAACTACTAAGTTTACTGGGAAAACTCAAACCGTGGAGTATTAACATCTTCACGCGTGAAGCTTCTAACACACTCTTATGCCATAACCGAAACCCAAGAATAGATCACCAAGTGAAGGCTCTACTAAGTTTGAATTTACCAATAGAGACAGTAGGAATAATTCAACAGAAGTTGTCAACTGAATTCGATACAACTTCTGGTAGTCAAGTTTCTTAAGATATAAGTTAGTGACTGTATTCGATGCAATTTTCCATTTTATGATTTGTTGCCCTAATATGAAATTGCTACAAACCAAACGTGTGAGAGGACTCACGTCCAAAAGACCTAAATACCCATTATATAACCTCCATATTCAAGCATGACTGAGACATCCTCGTCGGTCCACTATCGACGATTTTCACTCTCATCTTTTCGACAATCAGATAGTTTTTTTCCAGGTCGCTCCTCTCGAGAACATCCACGACGGCCTGATCCAGACAACTTTCATTCTGGCCTCTTCGGCAATCAGATAGCATTTTCCTAGGTCGCCCCCTTCTAATGGCTCTCAATGAAATCACAATGTTAGGAATACAAAGTTCAAAAAAATAGTTCACAACAAAAGACTAGTCTATGAATTTCAAACTTATATCCTACTAGACGATTTCTCATCTAAACAATATGAGATTGTACCAAAATACCCTTGGTACAAAGACTTGGCATCGTTGACTAAGGTCATAAATGAACGTCTTCAAATTGAGAGCTTAGCTTTAAAACGATTGGATTTATTACATTGTTGAAGGACTATAATGTAAATAAACCGAAATTAGTACTTGGTACATTTATCTACAAGAGAGCAGAATTAAATGCGAGCCGTCAGATCACTCAACCGATGTATAAATGACAACGAAACAAGGAAGAATCGCTTTCGGATTAAAAACGGTCAGCTCCTCAAGATCCGAATAAACCCCAACCCGACCCGCAACCGAGTCAAAACCCGACCCGATTCCCGCTTCCTCCGCCAGCTCTGCACTCTCCCGCTTCATCACTCTTCCCGCCACCACCCTACAAACAATCATCGCTCTCCGCTTCTCCTTCCCTTCCACTTCATCATGCGCCCTCCCGCTCCCTGCAGCGGTGAACACTCCACCGCCATCTGGGCGGGGGACGGCTGAAAGCCGTGGCGTATCAAAGTGCAAATGTTGCATCCGGGTATAGCGGAACAGAGGCTAGATGAATTACGAGATCCCAATGCACATGAGAGAGTGGTGCAGTGGAAGCGTAGAAGCTCGTTGCCATCCGCCGCACAACGAGCATTTTTCTTGGTGGATGTGGATGCTCTGAGCTTGATGGCGTCACGACAATCTTCGAAACGTTGTATTGTACGGTTGGTGTTATGAACTTTGAGTATTCTTTCGATTTTGAAGATTGGTGTGTCCTTTTTTAGCCAACTTGATTTGAAGATGATCTCCACTATGTTCCGACCCGAATCATCCGGACCCAACTCCGACACTGTACGTAAATGTCAACATTAAATTAAATACTCAAAAATGAAATAATCAATTTTTGTGACACAAAAACATCAGGAAAATTAAATAAAAAGCATGGAGTTAATAGATTAATACTGAACACAACTATATATAGTTAAGGTTGTTACAATTGATTGAAGTCTGCTGAAGAGAGGTACTGTCGGTTGTGGTGACAGATGTGTGTGGGACTAACTTTGTGTTTGGGTAGATGATGAAAGTAATGGAAATCAATCAATATATGTGTCATGTTGACATTCAATGAAATGCCAGAACATGTACTTGGAGTTAGATTCGTGTGATTAATATCTATGTGTGGTACACCAAGTTAATTTATTTCAGTTCTGACTTATGAAAACTGCTGTCATTGAAAATCAAAAAACAGGGAAATAAAAGATAAATTCAATCAATTTTTCCATAACTGGAAAATTATACTTGAAACATAAATGAGGTGAAGCAACTTTTTTACATTATTGGAAACATGTAAATTAGCTAGCCATGACTAGAGATATTCATGTTAATTTGACTCATATCCTACAATATTGATTCAATATAGTTAGGGTTTTTATAAAGCATGATTATTAAGAATGATACTAACATATATAACAAGATTCACAGTTTGAAATAATACACTGAGGGAAAGCCAACGTAAACATACCAGCATGACGAACTTGGTGATGTTCTAAGCTCTCAGTCTTTGGAAAAACTTCTCCGCATTGGGAGCAAGCACACACGGTTCTCCGAGAAGCGGATATCTGCGTACATATATATTGATGAGATTGTATGAAAACTATGCTCTATTCAAGATCAGAAATCGAAGCTATATATAAGATCAATATGCATGTATTTGTACCTGCTAGGATCAACAATGTGTACAACTCATAACACCGGACAGCTTTCTAAACTGCAATCCAGAAGGGCCACAAGACCCCCCACCACCCACAGATCTAACTGACCCATTTCCAACCACTACCGGCCGGTTGACCCATGGACCTTTTTCCTTCCAGATTGATCTTTACCCACTGAGCTACCCTCAGGTGAGTTATCAGCCCTGTGAACTACCCTAGTGTTTCCATGAACAACATCTCCAAATCTACAAATGGACTTGCAAGAGTAAGTTGACGATCCATTAGTACTAATCTTGGAGGATCCACTTTGCTTCTCCACAGGAGCCTTGGCTGAGCCTGAGATGGGGAGTATTACTTGGGTTTGCTTGCAGTGTATAAGGTTCTTGATTTGGTCCCAAGAAGATGAAGATGCAGAAGGTGATGATGATGGTTGCTTGTGGGTTTCTTTTTCTTTTTCCTGTTGCTTCTTCTTTTTCTTGGTATTGGGTTTTGAGACATTTTGGAATGTGAACAGTGCCATAATGAAAAGAAGAGAAGAGAGAGCCTAGAAGATATTAGCTGAGGGGAGAATGGAGCTCAGAGAATATGAAGAAGATGAAGCTGCAAGCTTCATTTGAAGAGAGAAGGGAGAGAGTTTCAAGGTTGAGTAAATAAATAAGCAGCCAAATGATAGATACTGTAGCGGTGAAGGTGGTTACTCTCATAAATTTGTCACACATTGTCATCAGCTTATTAGTGGATTTGATACTTATTAGATCTAGAAAGAGTTCTCAATTAATTTCATCACGGTTTCTTTGTTACTACTACCTAAGGAAGGGTGTGCATCACCCATTTTAATACATTTTAGTAAAGTGGGGGTGACTTTGAAGTAGCTTAGCATTACCTATTTGTTTTTGTGTACTTGACATTTAATGGGTATGTGAATCTAATGCATGTGTATGATGCATTATGGCTAGTAGGGTTGGATGACTTACTTTGGGTCAACGAGACATAGTCAAGATCATCCAACTCTTGATGTTTCAATTTGTTTGTTGTGTTGAAGTAGGAATCAATGGGTGAATGTAGGCGGTTAACATGTGAGTTTATTATGTTTTTGGACGGCTTCATTATGTGGATAACTTGTGTCTTCCCAAGTATGAACGTAAGATGAACAGAAACAACTAGGCCTTCAGTTACAATATATGTGTTTACTTTGGTTACAGGTAGAGTAAGATTCTAGTTATGACTTATGAGATCTACATAAGCAGCAAGTAACAGAAAGCATCTTTTATTCTTTCAACCTCCTTTTCGAATAATCTTGTTACCTTCCTTTGAATTTATTATTACTGAACCTTTTTCGATTTTGTTTCGGGTTTAGGGAATCAAATATTGAACCTTTACCAGTCCTCCGAACTTTCCTCCTTAACTAGTGATTAATTGTTGGGAACTTGTAGGATAAAGGGCACATAATAAACCCTTTATTCCTGCCAAAGGGTTGCATCTTTGAACTTATCAAGGTGCTCCTAAAGTTTGCTTTGCACCTTAATAATGAGATTAGTGTGAGCAGCTAGGCTTAGTGGAACACCAAATATGGTTAAAGGTGAAATCCGACATGGATTTGATTTTAAGCCACCAATACCACCTCTCCTATGTGCTTATTAACCTATTTTATTCTAGTCTTTAATACTCCTAAAAAGAGATTGATAATGTCATATGAGATTCCTATATACAGATACGTCATTTCATAAGCAGATCTTACCAAATGCATCAGCAAACCAAATAAGGTGCGGTAGTAGTGAATGTTGAAGTATTCTTTCTCTAAATCCCAAATTTGATTGATACAAATCTATCCCTAGTGGTAGAATAGGACAATAGGAAGGAGCACAAGATGGAACAGCGAAAGGGAAACATCACATAAGACATACACAAAGAATGTAGCAAGACTTAGTTGTATGTTCATGATTAGTGCCCTGTGCCAGTGCCCACCACTATGCACTGTTATAATACACCCAAAATATCATCATAAGCACAACTTCAAGTGTTCAGCCATTGCTATGAGTACAATATTCTGATAGAGTTCACACATGCTAGGCTAGTGGGGAGTCCCCCAAATTAGGATCATGCACATGTTTCCATATTTTACAAGTTTTACTTTGAAACCTGTTTAATAATAGAACCCATGTTTGTGGGATTGAGTGCAAACTTGGTTTGCTTAGACTCATTAATTTTTTGGAGCGTTAGGGAAAACTAAAGATCGAGGGCTTAGTCCATCAGCAAATCAAACTAGCTAGCTGACTAACAATTTATCAAATGAATGGAGGGTGTATTCATGGGAGTAGATAGATGACAGTTTGGCCAGCCAACCAATATCTTAGTGGTCACTTTACAATGACATAGCTGCAACAACGAGAATATAAAAGGGTCACTAATGCAACTTCTTTCCCATCTACTCTAGCAGGATTTTTGTTAAAGAAAGCATATCAACAGTGATTTGTTGAAGTACAAATATTCCTCAAGTTGTAGTCAGTCACACCTAATCAATAAGTGATGCATTTGAGAGAATAAGACACTCAATCAGATCTGAATGGGCAAGACAAAAAGATATGTCTCCATTTCCAGGTGTATTTGGATTTCATTTACATATCAAGCTCAAACAGTAATATACCATCACTAATGTAAATTGCAATCAAAGAATAAGGCAATGAAATCGAATGAAAGAATTCGGAGTTGAAATGTGGAAGATTCATATTTTGTCGGTACTCACTGTTGTCATGTCCTCATTTGCTTTTGCTTATGCTTCTGTTCCAACCGTTGACCTGTTTTTCCTTAACTTGGCTAGAGTAACTCGTAGAGTATCTTCCATAACTGTTTCTTTGGGGGGTGGATCAGAAACCTTAGGTGATGATGCGGTTGCAGGTTCGGCATCCTTGGCATCTGATGCAGATGTTGCTGCTTTGGCACTAGTTTCAGCAAGCGGCGGACTAGCAACAACCAATGATTTTGGTTTCAATGTTGGTTTAGGTTTGAGTGAGCCAGGTGCTGTTGGAGCAGATAGGACTGTCTTGAATGCTGATGCAGCCGTTTTGGGGGCTATAGCTGAGACCTCTCTGTCCTCTACTGCTTGCTGACTAGAGGACGGAGTGTAAGTAGGAGATAACGGTTCCTCCAATACTGGTGGTGCATCAACTGTCGGGCGACTTGTCCCGGACGCAGTCCTTCGAACCTTAGCAAAATCTTGTTCTGGCTGCAAGATCAATATACAAGTTACAACAAAAGTTTACACACAATAGAAATGCCAAAGATTACACATAGAATCAGTTGTCATTGTTATGTTCTTCGTGGAAATTTTTAAGTCAAACTAAATATTCTTGTGCATACAGTCTTTGTTAATGCCAACCCATTTATCAATATATAGGCAACCAGAACCAATCACAGATATAGCATTGTTTCTCATGTTCTTTCATGGGGAAATATTATCATATATTATTTCAAGGTGATAGTAATCTCAAAGAAGAAGAAAATAGGAGTTCCGTATTTTGCTTTATTCCAGGAAACTTCATCCGAACAAAGTAAATAAGTAATAGCTCAAACAAAGTCATAAATAAAAAAAGAACAATACATAAATTCAAGGGAAACCTGAGCAGGGCGAGATCTAAGAGTTGACTGGGCAGCTACAAAATGGAGAATGTCAAAGATTCTGGTTTGAACATAGCTTGCACTCCTTTGCCAATAGATAAGAGCTATGTCCCCGGCCTTAGTTTTCAATTCCAACAAACTTCGGTCAATCTCTGTTTCATGCTTTTCCATGTATGGCTTGAAAAAGGAACCATAAACGAAAGTTGTTCCCTAACAGAACATATATCCAAAATAGTTATGAGTTGCAGAGCCTCCAAATGTAATGTGAATCAATGTAAATATTTAAAACGGGACAAACATACTCTTGTCTTGGGATACCACAAATATATGTAGAATGCCAATTTAGCTTCACTGTAAAAAGGAAGCCTGCATAATTGAAAACAAGAATATTGGGTGAAAACTGAAAGCAGTATGTATGCAAGAGGTAGTAAATATTCTATAAGCATATGAAAAGTGCATATTTACCATGAAATAAAAACATCCCCTACCCTCTCAGTGACGGTTAATAATGCCACGAGTATCCTACAATTTTAAAAATAACAATAATGACACAACCGAATCAATATCTTTTTTATGTGACCAAATATCCATTACCAGTACTGGCACCAAAATCTAAGTTCTTCAATTTGTGGCCTGTTCCTTTCTACAGTCTTATAGCATTCAAAAGCTGGGTAAGCATAGCCCAACACCATCCTGCATACATATATTCACAATAGTTCATATAAGGAAACACTAAAATAATAACAGATGAACCATGAAAGAATAGAAGAAAACTAACACAAGTACTCTTGTCAGAAATGACCCAATCATTTTGGCGATATTCAATCACTAGAATTCCAGAAGCTGCAGTTCCAAAAAATAAACCACAATCAATATCAAAAGTAAAGACAAATATTTGCGGCAGTGCAATTGGTCACGAAGCAAGTTTTTCAAGGATAGTGTGATAGCACGTTAAGGGATTGTACCAGATGAGCTAATCAAAATTTGAACAAATTACCATAATGATCAATAACCAAAATACCATGCCTATCCCACCGATTCTGAAGCTGATGAATAAACAATGTGACGTACCAAGTTATCGTTCCATTCAAAATTAAATCCGTCAACCTAAACAAAATACTCATAAAATCCACGATTTGGATTCTGATACTAAACTTCCCTGATAATCATACAAAACTCTTTCCAGAAATCCTCCACAGAAACTAAAACTAACATTCAAATCCAATAAGAAATAGTTATAATAAACCAAAACAATTAATCCAAACAATTTGAATTTGATTCCGTACATACTCCCTACACTTTTCAGATACAAGAAATGCTTTATTGGAAAAAAATCAGTTTTCAAATATGTCCAAGCACAAGAAAATCCAACGCAATCGAGCAACATTCATCCATAAAGCGAATTTCAAACACTTGCGCACGTAAATGGCTGCCAAATGCATCAAAGGATGTTCGGAATGCAAACAATCAGATATACACATGCGATGAGCCGATTGATACCTAACAGGAATTATATGGTGTCCACAAAACGGAGTCCAACAATTCAAAAAATTCAAAAATCGAGGAAGAGAAATGACGACAGTTGGAGAGATTGTTATGCGGAATGATGAGGAGGCTGAAAGATTTGATTCAACCGACGGACCGACGAAATGACGGCGGTCGTCGGACGAAGGAAACGATCGCGGTGTGAACGGAGAGGATTTGAGAGAAAGAAGGAGACGCTACTGAACTTATTTCGTTTTGTGCACTTTTAGATTTTCTTTTCCAAAACTATTTTTTATCAGAATTTATTGATAGAAAAATACTTAATTACAGTATTACACATTCCAAAACATGAGAATATTATTATAAACAGGTTGAAATATTCAACAAACGAATGTGTTCAAGAAGGATCAATCTAACAGTGATATTAATAATAATCGTTACTCTCACATTATGCATTTTGCAAATACAATCGCTTAATTTAATTAAAAATTAATTTTAATATCAATCGCTAATCAATAAAATCAACGTGATGGCTTTCAATTTCACAAAAGTTACATGTCTTTCTAGAACTTAACACATTCAACAAATATGTTTTTTTGTGAGATAAACTATCAATCGGTGAACTTTGATTAATATAATAATTAGGATTAAATTGATTTTATTTGAATTTGATAATTGAATTAGTAAAAACTAAGATTTGTGGAATTGGTTGTTATTAGTTTTCATAGTTAAATAAAAAAATTAACGATCGAGATAATATTTTTTTATTTTACAAAAGTCTTTCGTTCCTCTATAACCCATTCCTTTAAAATTTTAAAGCATAGAGTCATCAAACTTGAAAGGATGAATCTAAAATGAAATTAAGTCCAAATTCATCATTCCATTCCCACGAAATGCATTCCATTCCGGCGACGTGAACACAATATAAAAGTTAAAATAGACAATTATTATAGGAAGGAGTATATCACAATTTACACAGCTTAAGGAGATCCTAAATATTAGAATGGAAAAAACTAACAAGTCAAAATAAAAGTTCGTTATAGATGGATTTGTAAAGTTAAAGCAAGCACGAACTGATAGATGATATCATTTGAAAGGTTTGCGGTTGTTGCCATTACTATGAGTGGCTAACATGTCTTAGTTTATGCTAATCCTTACTCAAAGCCCTTCTTGATTGCATACATGGAATCATTACTATCATTAATATTGACAATCGAGTTGGGTGGTTTGGATTTGACTCAATTCTAATGATTAAGACTTTACTGTCATGACGTTGTTTTGACGTTTTATATTATTAACAAGATTATACTATATTATTTGTTTACGGAAATGACTTAAGCATCAGTTCAATTTATCTTTGCTTCAAAAATCATTCAACTTACCCCTTGGTACAAAAAAACTAGTCGATTTAAGACCACTCATGCTTAACATAATATATGATAATGAGATGAATTGTGCAACCAACCACAGCCCTAGTTACCTAAATGGATTTGAAACTTATGATGTTTCAACAAACAAAAAAACCAACGGATTTCAAGATTAGATAATTATTCTTAATATTTCTCAATGATTAATCAGTTTTAAAATTCAAGTCATAAATACTTCTAGTTGGACTTGAACCATTGATCTCTAAAACTAGATCAAGAGCGATTGATTGATCACTAGACCGTTTAAATTATTATTTTGGTTTATATAGGGTTAGGATCTAGGAGGGTACATTAATTTAATAAGACACGAGGACGTTATCTCAATCGTTGACTTTGATTGATCGAACAGTTGAGTAAATTGATTTTAAATTAAAATGGATGGTTGGTTTTGCAAAATACACGGACGGTTGAGATTGACGGTTATCAATATCAACCGTCAGATGAATCGACATCGACGATTATGATATTGTCCTACAATTTTACATATAAATGCATGTCTCCCTCAAACCATTTTTCGGTTTATATATTTTATAAACCACGGAAAATTATTCCATGAGGTCCTTTGTTTATTTACTTTGCAATTTTTTAAATAATATTTTTCATTTTTTTACAAAAAATCGATGTTTATTCAAAACATTATATAACCAAATTACATGACTGATCAGTGATTGCAAATGGAATGATGTGTTAAGATTTTTTTAAATTTAGACACTAGGGGTGGACAAAATTAAAATAATATGAATGATCTTTAGCAGGAAGACCTCTATTGACGGTTTCTTTCGAAGCCACTTTTCATACATTGAAAATACCCCTGCTTCAATGGATTATTACTAAATACAATATTTATAAAGTTAGTGTACAATATAATATAATTATAACTCATCAATTAATATGCACATTATTTAATTTGCACTTAATACTAGTATATTTAAATATGGAAAATGAAAGTACAAAACTAAATTATAAAAAGTTTGTGTTAATCTATTGACAATTTGCTATCCACATTTATTAAAAAAATCTAAATTTCTTAACTTTGAAAATATCATACAAAGATTAAATTCAAAATTTGCTACTCACATTTATATATTAAAATAAGGATGATTTCTTGTAATTAATTAGGGGATGTAGAAAATGGGTCACTTTGGGTTTATTTTTGTTATGAAAATATGCCATCTAATCACTTTGCTCTCACTCTTGTTGTCATTTGAGTTATATGGTTTCATAGAAATTTGGTTTGGCATGGATCTTAAAATTGCTATTTTTATGAAGTAGTACTCTAATATGAATTTACTTCAAATCGAATATTTTCGAACTGATTGGTACAAAAAAATGATGGTCGTAAGGGGTGTAAATAGGATCGATTCAAGGGCATATAAAGTGTTTGGAAAAAATCGACAAATCAATGTGAATGGGTGAAGACCAAATATTTATGCTTCCTTACCTTTTAGTTAGAAAATTTGTGAAAATAGAGAAACTAAATGGTTTAGGGAAAATAATTTTAAGTGAAATAGAAAACATTCACACTAAGTTTTTATGTCCTTTTATTTAAATTGATAAATCAAATATATTTGGTTGGGATATTATGAAACGTGAATTTTTTTAAAATCTTAATTCATAATTATGGTAATTGATCTTGTGAAGTTCTTAGGTTGGTAATTGGTCATACATTAAATTTTAGGGTTTAGGGAGAAAGAACCTCTATCGATGAGATCAGTAAATGGAAATTTCCACATAAATTGCAGTCGTTTGATTTCGGTTCTCTGAAATGAGATTTGGTGCAATCGGCCGCAATTTGCAACCAAAAGATAAAATGACTTAGTTTTGAATTGAAGATAATCAAAACTACGTCGTTTAAAGTTAAAATTGCATCATTTTATTAAGGGTTTCGTAATTTAAAATTTAGTGTAATAGTAAAATGACATGGGTTGTTTTAAAATTGCATCACTGTTAAACATAGCACGATGTACTGGATCCGAACCCCTATTCCCTCCTTTTTAAGTCAAGGTTTTTATTGAAACTAGTACTTTGTGCACAGAATCTGTGCATATAAATTGATAAATTACTATTTTCATATATTATATAGTAGTAACAGATATATTATAATCAACTAATACTATATGGTAATTGTTTAGATTTAAAGGGTTATTTTAGGAATGTAAAAGTGGTTTCACAAAATTTAGCCGTCAATAATAAGTGTGTTTGTGCTTGGGATAGGATAAGTAAGGACAATAAATATTTGTAGGATTGCTGGACTTGACCTCAACCTTTAATTTGATTAATTTGACGGTTAGGTTAAAATTGATTTTTTAATTGATTAGGTGGTTGGATTTGTAAAATTGATGTTGGTTGGATTTGCCGGTTATTTTTCATTAAATCTCGTTCATTGAATTATAAGTAATCAACTCTTGAGATCATGTCTTACCGTCTTACAAAAGGATAAATGTCCTTCTTGAACTTCTTCCGTTCGCACTTTATACATACTAGTAATTTTGTGCATAATATTTTTGCATGTACATTTATTTTATTTTTATTTTTTAAATTGGATAATATTTGAAATTAAGTAATTATTGACAAATCCAAGGGTATTATAAGAAACTGAAATCTGGCTTCAAAAATTATTTGACAATAAGACCCTTTAAGATTATCAACTAACCAAGAGCACTCGAGTTCGAATCATCCTGGACGCATCATTTCTCACATTTTGAGAGAAGGCTCCTCCCTTGTGGGACGCTTGTTTCCTACCTCCTGCTTTGTGCATGGAGGCTGTTCTCCCCCTCCACCCATTGCGTGGATGCTCTTCGCCCTTGTTCCTACAGTTTCCTTGGAGGTTTGTCTTCCTCGCTGTCGCCTCTGTCCATCCATGTGTGGAGGCTCTTCGCCCTTTGTTTCTGTTGTTCCCTTGGAGGCTTGTCTTCCTCGTTGTCGTCCTTAGACGTGGAATTGAATCGCGTCGTTGATGACCATATGAGCGGAAGAGACATGCGTACTTGATGCTTGTCGATTATGGGTTGGATGTTTGTTGTTGTGACCAGAACTTCAAATGATTAGAATATATATCATGAATAAGATCTCTATGAATTGGGCCCAATGTAACCACTATCGAAAGAAAAAAAAGATGATCAATCATTATATTGTAATTGTTTGCATTTAAAGGGGTATTTTAAGTATTTAAAAGTGGTATTTAGGAATGTAAAAGTGGTTTCACAAAAATTAATTGTCAATAAGAGTGTTTGAGCAAATGCATATATATATTCTGAGGTTTGCTCATATGGATTCATTTGTTCAGATTGACTTGTGAACCTCATTTTGCATTTGTTGATTGCATTTCATCAATGGCTAAGATTGCACCACGTCATTGCACATGTGCAACTCACATATTTCGTTGATGTGTTGGCACAATCTCGTCCATTTATAAAATGCAATCAACGGATGAAAAGTAAGATTCACTGGTCCACCAAAAAAAAATCCACATAAATAAACCTTCAATATATTCTTACACTTGTACAATTATCGTCCATTGACAAATTAATTAAACTTTTACTTGTTCTATGTTTTATATAATATTTTATTGTTAATTAATTTATTTATTATTATTTTTGAAAAAGAATGAAGACCATTTAATTCATATTCCATTCTATATTTGTCACAAACCCTAAAGTCAAGGCATTATCAGATCTCACAAACCAACCAAACCCAATCGACATTCCTCATTTTTCCTTTGGGCACATTAACAGCAGAAAACCTTAACCCAAGAAGCTTGTAGGAAATCTGTTATGGCGAGAGCTGCTTCAGTTGCCGCCTTCTCATCTCGTATGATTCGATGCATGCACGCATGTAAACATGTTTTAAATCAAAGAACCAATGTTATTGACAGGTTACGAATCCTAAACTCACAAGGATACGGAGTGCCATGTGGATTTATAAAGATTGTCGTAAATTAAAGGTTTGTTTTGGATGGTTTTTTGCAGGAACGGTAGAGGTGCTGCTCATATCTGGTTCATATCGTCCAGGGTTCCGAAGATGATGTTTCAGAGACATCATGTGTTTGGGACTCTGACGAGCCCTCCAAGCTCAATGTATGTGTATATGCATGAACGCACGTACAATGCTTAATGTGCAGCTCTAGAATTTTCGAGTTTGGAGAGAAACCTTTTATGTTTAACACATTTGCGTTTGTGGTCTTTGATCAGAGAAAGTGGGGGGCAGGTTGTTTTTGATCCTCATACCTATCCGGTTTCTGTTCCGGTTGAAGATGCTTATCAACTCCATAGTGCTGGCCACCGTTACTTGGACGTCAGGTATAGATTTCCTTCATGAAATGGAATCTGTATCAGTGATTTATTTGATTCACATAGGACTAAAGGAGTGCCTGATGCACTGACATTTGTGAATTCTCATTCAGGACTAGTCAGGAGTTTGATGAAGGACATGCTTCTGGGGCTGTTAACATTCCGTATTTGATTTCAACCCAAGGAGGGATGACCAAGAACCCTTTGTTTCTGGAGGAGGTAGCTTCAGAGTTTGAGAGATGACAAGATCATTGTTGTTAGTACACAACTTTCTATCCTCAGAAGTTATCAACTGTCTTTGAATTGTGTTTTGAGTATCTTTCTTTGATCAGGGTTGCAGAAGTGGGAAAAGGTCACTCATGGCAGTGGAGGACCTGAGATCAGCTGTAAGTGTATCTCCTCATACTCATTTTACAAGCATCTTTAAGCTGTATTTGGCAAATGTCTAAAGTCTCTATTCAACAGGGCTACTCAAAAGCCACCAATATTGAGGGTGGCTACATGGCATGGCCAGACAAGTAGTGAAACTTGATAACTTAAAAATCAGGTAATTAAGTTTGGCAAGTTCGCATCAGTGGCACACAGGGGCAGCCGTCGCGCGTATGCTGGCTAACTACTGCAAAGATTTCTTTCAATGTGCCTGTGGTTCTCTTCTTTCAGTGTATTCACAAGGCACTTCTTTAGTTGTGCTAACTGCTTTGACTGGAAACTAGTGCTTGTTCCTTTTCTAAGAAACCTGTTCAGCATGAGAAATACTCTTTTAAGTTCAAGTTGCAATGAAACAAGTGTAATCTTTAACAAGAATGTACCATTTCATGTATTTGTTGCTGTGTGATTAACTTCTAAGACAGAGTTATAAGATACTAATTAAATTGGAATGAAGTATTTAAATTTGAAATGATACCTTCTGGATACGCCAAAAGCCGCTTTTAGAGGAGTCAAGTTCTCATAAGGGAGCTGCATTTGGTAAAAAGTGGGTATGATTAGTAAGGATAACTGTATATGTGCCCATATATGTATTAAAACTTAGAATAAGAAAAAAGGTACATGTCCTGTAACTCTTCCAAACAACGATACCAAAGCTGAAAACATCAGTTTTTCATAATAAGGTTTGGGTTCAATGACATTCATCACTTACAATGTGAAATCATTAGGGACTGCTTTTGCGCTTAACCCGGTCAGATATGAAGGCAAATTTTAAACTAAACAAATGTAGACTGACTTCCAGAGCCATTGGTATGTTCCTGTTTCTGCTGTCATAATTCCTGATGTTTTTGTAACCTTGCCATGCCATGCCATGCCAAAATCAGCTACCAATATAACCTGTAAACCATCTCAACAATGTCAATTCAAATGGCAAGACCAAGATTTGATTTTATATCAAATATATGATTAAATGAGTAAGCAACTTTTGCTGACTCTGGAAAAATTCAGAACAATATCTTGACAGCTAGCAGAACGAATACTGGAAAAATAATTGATTTAAAAGTAGTGCAACACAACCATGGATTTCTAAGAGGTTTGACTTCACACTTGATTGCTGCTAGGATGTTCTACTCAAGACTTCTTTTAACTATTGTGCAAGCAAGCTTTACTCTAAGTATAACTGATATACAAGACCTGTACATATGATCAAGTAGAACTAAAATTTCACATATTGTCTGTTCAAGATTCTAAATCATTCAAAAACATTACAGATAGGAACTCTTATTATCGCACAGCCTACATTTGAACAGAACCGTATCATTCAATAATGTGTGATTTTCATTTGGTCTAATTGTAACAACAATTTACTGAGAGCACTAGTGATCTTCTCTCTTTTGATATTTTGGGAATTAACTTTTAAGTCCTGCTGATAGTAAAATATATATTCATATTCAAAAAGTGTGATATTCAATGGTACTTGGTTACAAAAACTTCTTGTCAAATTCCCTTCGCAACTCATCAGTTAAGTATTCACTTTTGAGAACCTTTACAACTACACCTGGCCGCATAATTTCCTCTGAATCTGCAGTAATTGACAAGCACATTCAGACATTCAAGAACTGCACAATCATGCTATGGAACTCAAACGTTTGCATAGGATCTAGAGTAGCTATTAATCAAATTAGTTTCCCATGTTAACAACCGAGTATCCAGTTCCCAATCATCGATCCCATGACATGGTATTCTCCCCTTGCTTCTGCACAGAAATTGGATCCAGACGATTGTGTTTGTTCAATGTCTGCACTGAAAATTTTGGCCAATGAGCCTTCTGCTGCATGCGCAGAAAACATCGTACTTCCGGATGCAAAGTTTATTATGGGTGACATGTAATTAGGGGTGCAAACGAGCCGAGTCGAGCCGAGTATTAGGTTGTTAGAGCTCGACTCGTTCGAGCTTTACTAAAATGAGCTCGTGCTCGACTCGACAAAATACCGAGATACTCGAGCTCGACTCGAGCTCGTTAAAAGCTCGATTTTCATAAAAATTTAGAGTACTCGAACTCAACTGGAGCTCGACACAAGCTCGATTAGAGCTCGCACAAACACAACCTCGATTAGAGCTCGTCACAAACACAAGCTCGTCTCGAGCTCGATTTTCTCAAAACTTTTAAAGATACCTGAGCTTAATTAAAGCTCAATTTCTCGAGCTCTAATCAAGCATAAGGCATTAAACATCTCAACCAAATGGCCAAGAGAGGAGTGAATTATTTGGTTAGGAAGGGTTGATTTTTATACACGTTCTCTACTCATATGTCTTAGAATGGAGCGATGTGGGATAATAATCCGCGGACCCTTAAGGATTTTTTTCCGCGGACCCTTAAGATTTAAATTTAATCATTAAGGGTCCGCGGAAAAAATCCTTAAGGGTCCGCGGAAAAAATCCTTAAGGGCCCGCAGATTTCTAAATTAATTTACAAATACTCCACAAATGTTAGGGTTTTAAAATTTGGTTATTATGTTAATCATG
This sequence comes from Sedum album, assembly GCA_006409495.1. Classification (NCBI taxonomy): domain Eukaryota; kingdom Viridiplantae; phylum Streptophyta; class Magnoliopsida; order Saxifragales; family Crassulaceae; genus Sedum; species Sedum album. The sequence goes on along the minus strand of QZGG01001918.1, from coordinate 24,244 downwards.
TAGTATTTTTTAATTTAGTTTTAAATCAAAATTTTACATTATATGTTTTGAATTTGAATTTTGGTCGAGTATTAATCGAGTATTAATCGAGCTTCAATCGAGTTGTTCACGAGCTTATTCGAGCCGAGCACCAATGTGTTCATGTTCGGCTCGTTTAATAAACGAGCATCAAATTTTGTTCAAGCTTGACTCGTTTATAAATGAACGAGCTTTGACCGAGCCGGCTCGCGAGTAGCTCACGAACGCTCGGCTCGTTTGCACCCCTACATGTAATATATACAGACAGACACAATAATAATCCTCCTCATTTCTTCTAGAGTGAATGGATTGAAAACTGTAGTCTAACAAAGAGAAGTGATGAGGATGAGATTACCTCAATTTTATGAATTTCTGTCAACAATATCCAACCAATAACCCTCCAATGAATGGTAGCGATTATTGCTTACTATTAGCACCCACATTTCACATCATGGTAAGCATCTGACTTTATTGAAGTCAACAAGGGTCAAGTTATAACCAACTGTTAAAGTTACATGCCTGAGCTAAAACCTTGGCATGTCATATGATTATGATGAAATGCAAAGGCCTGCAAATCAATTAAAGACTCATGAGATAAACTAGTAAACAGGAAAATATTGAATTGGGTCGTTTTCATTATTTTAAGACACGGCTACAATCGAATATTACATGACTGTTACCTCAAGGTTTATGAGAGACTGAGAAATTGCCTGGAAAAGTTAGGATTAGAACTTCTAGTCTTCAACTCTTGAGCAGGCAACTTATTGATTGTGAGGGCAAGTTGATCTTTAGAAATACACCAGATGCTTATGATGAATGAAGACTGAGTAATACTTGAATATATGCATTTGTACGTAATGCGCAAAAAACAAAAATCAAAGAATCATACCTCTGTCTACTGGAGAATTTAGGACTCAGACGTACAATTTGGATAGGAAAACTAGGCTGGCCAACATCTCCAGTGCCTCCAGCGGCAGGAGACTGAACCTAAAAGAAAATTCAGAACAAGATACAAATTGTTAGCAAATGAAATAACCGAACCCCACCCAACAATCATCAACTAAGTAAATTTAAATGACTTGCAAGGCATATATCAACGCAGGCCTTGTGTCCAGGTGACTTGTCGTCAGCAACCTCTTATGCACAAGAACATCAAGCCGCCACTCCATGTTAATTTACGAATATGTGCAACAAATAAACATAAGAATTTACATATACCAGAACATCCAAATTCCACCCTGTCAGATATGGAATCAGATAACTGAACAACTTAAAAAGTAAAAAACAAACTCAGAAAAATTAAACCTACAAAAAATTCCAATAAAATATACAACCAATAACATTGTTTTGATAAAATATTTTTCCCATTGACCAAAATTAATGGCTCAAATCACTGGGTTTCTACAAGCCTCCGTAAAACCACCGGCCTAAACACACAAAATTATCATAATAATTTGAAATGGCATTGAAAGAGCCAGTTCTATAAAGTCATGAAAACATAGTTTGAAATGTATCGTGAATTTCAATATAGTCAATTACATTTATTAGTGGGAGCCAAGAAAATTGTACCTGATGACATGGTTTATGTTTATAAAGACTAGCCCAGCTAAACAGCATGGTATGAGATTTGAACTTCGGAATACACTATTGCAACTCTTGACCTTTTTACAATTTCAACTTGAGTTTGGCATCGCTCTTTACGCAATAGTTTTTCTGATACATTGCGAAGAACTAAGTTGACAATGTCAGTATGTTATATCCTTCCTCCTACTCTTTCCCTATCCTGCATATGCAAAAGTTCAACAAAAAATCTGTAGGTCCACAAAAAAATTTAGTAGTTCACTCTTCACTCAGTTGAATCAAGATGTCATGCAGGTTTTCAAGAGAACTAAAATCACACAAATGACATGAGATCCTTATACTGAAGCAATTAGATGGGACTTTGAACAATTGTTACCTGAATCTAAAATCTCAGTGACCTAATTTATCAACAGGATATGGAAAGCATGTCATGACAATTGACAGCTCAGACTAATCAAAACAGTTGTAGTTGAATGCAGTAGGAACAAGTTATGTCAAACATAAATTGACTCACAAGACACAAGCAGCCACGTACCGTTGGCCCTATCAGCAGAGAAATAGAGTATAATGATGAACGAGCGCATTGAAGATGATAGCTCATATCAACTCACTTCTTCAAGCCATCTCGTGCTCCTCTGCTGGCTGGATGGCTGCACCTCTATTACTCTTTGCAAAGATTCCACACTGTGAGACCAATCAGTACGCGCAAAATAAACCTATAACTCAACCAACAATAAAGTAAACGATAGAGGGGAGACAGGAGTTATGGCCTGGCCTCATTGCCTTTCTCTCCACTCCAGTTTTCCTTAACTGTCTAGGTTTCCCTCCCTCAACTCCCTCTCTCTCCATCTTTTCTTTTTTCATCTTTTCACTGATTTGGCTCTGAGTTAATGCACTGGTCCTTTTTTGTGAATTAGGTGGTATTGGTGTTAAATGCTCCCATGAGACTCTTTCTTTTTTCTTCCATAAATTGGACCACCTCAATCTCCACATATCTCAGTCTCACCCTATCCAGCTCTCTCTAACTCGCTGTTGATTCTCAGCAATGCTATCATTTTCCAGCAGCAGCTGGTTGAGATAAAATGGGTTTCAATGATGAATAGAGATTATTAGATAACACATTTCCATTTGTGAAACTGCTACTATGATGTTGGTCCGGTTCACTCAGAGAAGAAATATATAGCCTTTGTCTTTTCATCTCTGATTGAGCCGCGCCAATATCTCAGTGTAGTTTCATATTTTCAATGTCCTTGAAGTTTCAGAGAGATATCACTACAGGTAGGTTGTGATCGGTCTCCCACTTTGTTTGTTCCCTTCCTTTTGTCCCCTCTGATTTCACATACTTGTTTTAGCTGAATTCCAACTCATTTTGTAGTTTGTATATTCAGTTCACCTTTTGTTCCAAACATTTCAATATATGACGTCGAACTGAATAACCTTGAGACAGGACGAATTAGCTGAAAAGAAAGAAAAAACTTGTTATAAATTACCAAAAGCACTCTGAACTGAAGTTTTTAAGGAGACCCACAACAGGGTCAACAATATAAAAGGTCCCAAGGTTGGAACAGGTCATCCATTCATGCTGCAACAACTTTTACTAGTTTGAACTTTGAACACAATACTTAGTGCCATATGCTATGCCAGAAACTCATAGTCATCCTCAATCAGATATCTTATTGAATCAAGAATAGCTCATACTAAGATAAGCCGAAAAAACAAAAAACAAAAACTTTACTCTCGATTCAAAAATTACTAGCTAATGTGGATGTTAGCTACTTGCTGATCTACCAACACTACGCCATTATGACACTAATACGACTGTACATTAGCTGTCGCTTAAGAATGGAAACTGTCGCTTACGTCCTATACGACCGAATGCCCGTCGTATAGGTTATGTCGCATTTGCTACGTAGTTTCGTTCTTATGCCACAGAAGGCTTTAAAATTGTCATAAGATTTCGGGACGTCCTATTTGCTGTCACGTTGGTTTTGTGTTGCAATGCTGCTATGCGACTATACATTAACATCGTCGTAATATACTTAAAAGACATTTTGTAATTTAAATATTTTGTTCATTAAGCTAATTTAGGTTTCCATTTTAACCATTTGTTTGATGTAATTGTATTTCTTAAAATAAAGATTAGATAATCGAAGAAATACACAGCCCTGAATTAGTTTTCAACATTTAGTACACATACTGCTTAAAGTACTTTCTAGCTTGTACAACAAAATGTTTTTTCTCCAAAAAGGGCCTAGTTACACTAAACAAACTTAATTTCATAGCTTGCTATGAATCCAAGCTGCATAAGATTCATTATGTTAAGCTACCTCCATCACTCGCAGCACATGCACCCATTGCCACACCATTTGCAATTGCTCCTCTCACCAAGTCTTTGTTCAAACTGGGCTTCCTTGGCAGCAGTATCAGCTTCTTTCACAGCAGCTTGAGCTCTCTCCAACTCCTCTTACATGTCAAGATAAGAATGATTGTTATTATTGAGAATAATGTAATGTTATCCAAGGAGTCCTGCATAAGAAATAAATAGCCAAGTCAGTTAAAGGCAAAAGATAAAATTATTGACCAAATGTATTATAATTAAGTATACAGACCAGGATATTGTCAACCAAACAACTTAAGCATTTGTTACTTGATGTTAGAGGTTCTTTACCTCTTTCTTAACCATGAACTTTTTGCTTCCAACAGCAAACTGAACAAGTGTGACGGTCACTGGGTTTGGGAACACTTTCAGAACCTGCAATAGCGGAAATATTCCTTTTCAGCCGCATTTTAAACCTGGAGATTATTAGGAACAAATAGGCAGATATCTCAAATCCAATATTAAGCATAAAATGGAAGAAAGTGAAACCTGCTTGTTGTAAATGTTGAAGTAAATGTTGAACAAATACCACAAACTAAACAAGGAACCAAGCGTCAAGGTCTGCATCAACGGAGTAGGTTTCTCAACCTCAATCTCTCCATCATTCTCCGTCGCTTTAACCTCAACGCTCAGTCTCTTCCTTTCCGCCAGCGGACTCCACGATGCGATATTCAATTTGCTTTACCGCTCCATTTCCTTTCGCCCAATTGGTCACTCACTACTCCATCTGAAATCTCCACGTTCTGATCACTCTCCAACCCTAAAGTCACTACCTTTCACAATCGTTCTAAGCAGATGTGCTTGTAAAGCCATGACAGACTCTAAAGGTCACTCCTTTACATCCGACTCCCCCGAAAATGAACAGGTTTGTTGTCTTTTCGATCAGATCTTGAACTGGGTACTGTTGAAATTGTGAAATCTGATCTGGGTTTGGATTTTTTTGACTAGCAGAATGGTGGGAGGAGTGGAAGCGTTTACAGTAGTGGGGTTTCTGAGCCGATTAGGAATTGGCGAGATGTGTTTTTTAGTGGAGGCGTAAGTTTGAGCAGCTCATTTTGTGGTGACGGCTGATGAGAGGAGTGAAGATTTTGGAGATAGTAATAAGTAGGGTTTTAAAAATCAATGGTCAAGATTGTTTGGAGATCGATGGTTCAGATTGAATCTGTCAAAATTTTAATTTTCCCACTTTAGATTTTCACTTCCCTCTTCTACCAATCTACAAAATTTTGGTTTTTCCTCAACAAAATTTACTCCAAAATTTCAGTCTATGATGATCAAAAATGTAAATTTATGAGAATTAGACAAACGATTAATCGTATTGGACTTATTATATTTGAATGTCTAATTGTTGGATTAAAATTTAAAGTATTATTTTTGAGTATATTAAATTTAAATGATAATATTTAAATTTCAAAAAAAACAATTAAATCCTAATAATATGCTAAATTCATATAGATCAAATTTTATTTTCCAATTTGTTAATGCATGCACTAGCACCTAAATTATATACCCTAAATCTTAAGGTTTAAGGGTTTAGGATAATTGATCAAGCATGTATGACACACCCTATATTCCAAACCCTATAATCCAAACCCTATTCCCCAAACCCTTACCTCAAACCCCAAACCCTATGCCTCAAACCCCAAACCCTTTACCCCAAACCTCAAATCCTATACCTCAAACCCCAAACCCTTTACCCCCAACCCTTACCCTAAATCATAATTAGTTTCTAGAAGGATATTTAATTAATGTGAGATATAGAGATAACATATCAATCATTTGATATTTCCCTACCATTGCATATATAACTTTACAACTATAGAATATGATGTACTTAAAAGATTATTGATTAATAACTTATGTCGAAGTCTCGTGTGTGCAACCTGATTCTTTGCGTTGAAATTGAAATGTCCAAAACAATGAATTTTTATGTGTACTAACAATTGAACATTAAATAGGGTATGAATTGTTCGATGATTGTATTGTATCATCAAGTCATGAGCTAATATTAAATTAGGGTTAATTGCCCCAAACCACCCATAAAATACACCTTTTCCTCAAAACCACCCGTAAAATATTTTCTTCCCAAAAACCACCCTGACGTTACACACTCTTTCCAATTAACCACTAAACACTATCGCGTGTATATCAATCGCTGAATAATCAATTTAATAAATAAAAAAGTAAAAAAACAAAAGAAAAAAAAAAAAAATCCCTAAAAAATCCGCTTCATCCTCGAACAACCTCTTCATCCTAAACAGATCCGTTCGTGTAGTTAGTTATCGTCTCTGATTCTCTTCACTCCAGCCATGAACGAAGGTTCCGAAAGATCTGTTGATATGGAATTTCAATTCAGTGAGAGTGAATGTGAGGATAATCAAGTGTACGAAGACGGTCAAAATTATGAAGGTAGAAGGTCAGTTATTGAGGGATCTGGTTGCAATATAACTGGCGGTGAATCGGCTACTGGTGTCTGTAGGTCAGTGGAGGATGAGCATAATTTCGAAGGTGGAGGTGGGATTTTAACTGAAGGTTTAGGAAACTTTCAGCTTATCAGTGGATTACTGGAGGATGTAAATGACTCAGAGTTCGATATAGCAACTGAAGTTTTTTTTGACTGTCCTGATGGCTTAAATGAAAGAGGTAAGAGTAAAAAAAGGTTCCAGCATTTCAATCCTTTGGTCGACTTTAAGAAAGATATAGAGTTTAGTGCTGGTATGCTGTTTAGTTCAAACGATGTTCTTCGAAGAGCTCTTAGGCAGTATGCTGTGCAAAGCGGTGGAGATTATTACTATCTTCACAATGACAAGAGTAAGGTATCTGTATATTGCGTTAATAAGTGTGACTGTCCGTTTGAACATAGTCGGAAGAAGTGTATGTGCAAAATCAGTAGGTGTGGCTTCAAAGCATTGGGGAGAAAAATTTCTGAGGATGGTACATTTCAGTTAAAGGAATTTTATGGGAAACATGACTGTGGATGGCAGGAAAAGAACTCAAAGCTGAGTTCTGACTGGCTAGCTGATAAAATATTTAGATAATTTTCACGACGATCCATCTTGGAAGCTTTCTGCATTTATCGAAGATGCTAGGAGAAAAGTCGGAGTGGAATAACTTATAGTCAAGCGTGGGGTTGGCCTAGTGGTTAGGCACCCACTACCTGAGCCAATAGGTCTCGGGTTCGATTCATGGGGTAGGAGTGAATTCCGATAATCCCTTTTAAAAAAAAAAAAATAGTCAAGCGTGGAAAGCAAGATTCAGAGTGTGTGTCAGACATATGTACAACAATTTCAAACAACATTGGTCTGGATGTGCATTAAAAGATTTAGTTTGGGCAGCAGCTAGAGCATACACCAAAAAAGAGTTTCAGACATCAATGGAACAGATTAAAGGTATCAGCGAACAAGCTTTCAGCTATTTGATGAGTCAAAATCCTAGTTCATGGTCTAGACATTTATTCATGGCAGAGACAAAGAGTGACATGCTACTGAACAACGTCTGCGAGAGTTTCAATGCCTTTATCTTACCGTCAAGGGATAAGCCAGTGATATCTTTATGCGAATGGATTCGAAGGCAGCTCATGAAAAGGTTTGTGTCTAAACGTGAATCTATGGTGAACTATGAAGGTGTATTCACTCCTAATGCTACCAAGCTGATAGAAGCGTCAAAAAGGGAAGCCGCAAGAAATTGTAAATGTGTTTGGGGTGGAGGAAGTAGCTACGAAGTAGATCACCACCAAAAAACTTTCGTTGTGGATCTAGAGAAAAGAACTTGTGGATGTTTCAAATGGGATTTGACAGGTATACCTTGTCCACACGCAGTGTGTTGCATTAATAAGATCAGAGGCAGCATTGATGATTATGTTGACGTTTGCTATAGAAAAGAAGTATATTTGAAGGCATATGGTCATGTTATTAATGCACAACCTGGAGAAGATAGCTATGTAGAGTCGGAGAGTGTGCCTCCTGAACCTCCAAGAACAATTATCCAACCTGGCCGACCAAAGAAAAATGCAAGGCGCAGACAACCTGGTGAAGAACCTCCAAGCAGTAAGAAGGCAAGGATTCGAACTGGAGGGAAAAGTAACAAGTGTAGTAACTGTCAGCAACCTGGTCATTATAAAAATAAGTGCATAAATGAGAAGATTACTTCTCAATTATCCAGCGGCAACAAACCCACTGGACGCCCGAAGAACCCTCAGACAATTGTGATCGGTTCACGAAAGAGGAAGGTTAACAATAAGGTAATTTGTAAGATATTATTACGATCTGTTTATACTAAGGTAAAGATACCAAACCTTATTATTTATTATTTTCAGGAACTAGTCACTACATCATCTCATAGTGTTGGTCAATTGACTGAAAATATTCTCGATGGTTTTGGAGTACCTTTAGCCAATGATGGTGTATATGATATGACGGTAAATGCTGAGAATTATTCTATCGGAATTACTGTCCCTATGCAGGTAAATTATAATTTCCCTACACCTCACTGTTGTATCCTACTATTGTTGATATGGTTATTACTGATTCAGTACATGAATCTATTTTTACTAATAGCATTGGTTACATGGTATTGTGAAATAATTTGTGTTTAGTGATGTATGAATTTGTGATTCAGTGATGTATGAATTTCTGATTCAGTGGTGTATGCATTTGTTATTAAGTGACGTATGTATTTGTGATTCAGCGTTCGGAGGGAGTATCAATTGTTGCACCTTTAAGGCGATCGCCTAGAAACAAAGGACTAGGGGCAACAAGAAAGTCACCAAGGAAGAAAGGGAGGCAAACTTGATTTCGAGTCACAAACAGATGGCCAACAAGACCCAGAAAGTCACCAAGCTGAACTCTTCTCAAATTTCCAGCGTCTTGTTTTACACTTTTGAAAAGTAATGTCAAGTTGTAATCAGGCTTATTGTGGTGAACTTGGTGTATCCTACTTTTGTATATCAAACCTTTGTTGTATCAGACTTGTATGAATTTGGTGAATCAGACTTTTGAAACTTGATTTGAGAAACTTTGATGTATCAGATGTGATGCATTTTTTATGAAAGTCATACAAAACTCAAACAAACCCATACAAAACTAAACCAAAACTCATACAAATTTGAAGGATTAAGATACATGTTACAAAGTCATACAAAACCAGTAACTCGCAGAATACAAAATCCATCATCTACACTAATTTATGCAACAACATGCCATGACAATAAGAGCTATAAAAACTGCAGAAATGCACATCATTGTAATTCCAAATTTATAGCAGTTAGCTCCTTTTTTTGCAGATTCATGAAGACTTTGTTTTTCCAACTCAAGTCGTTTGTTCGCTTTTACAAGGTCGTTAATGACAGTCTTTGCTCTTGGAGGAAATTCTGGATCCATCCACTTGAAATAATCACATCTTTTCTCTTTCGATGCATACATACGACATCCCCAAAATCTTCTACCGTAATTTTTAACAGTGCGAGCTGTAGAATATTTGGCAGCATATCCACAAAAACAGGTCTCTACCTCCATGTTTGACGAAATAGTTGATCTTGACATTGCTACAAATCAGAACAAAACTAATCAACAGAGTAGAGTTGCTACAAATCAAAACAAAACTAATCAAACTAATCAACTAATCCACTGAAGAAACAAAACAAAACTTAGACCCATAAACAAAACAAAATGGAAGCATCGACTACCTCAAAACTCATTCGAATCCATCAACACGGATGAAATTTATAAACCCATAAACAAAACTTACCTCAACAAAATCGACCAATACAGTAGAGTTGCCGAATTTTTGATTTCTTTGGACCGTTGTCAAAGATCGTCTTACCGCATTAGAGCCTCCATTCGCAACTTTTTCGTCGACATATAGTTTTGATTTAGGGTTTTGATCAGATTAAAAGTGCGTGATTTACACGGCCACGCGCATTAGACGGAAAACGGAACGACGTTAGTGTTTAGTGGTTAATTGGAAAGAGTGTGTAACGTCAGGGTGGTTTTTGGGAAGAAAATATTTTACGGGTGGTTTTGAGGAAAAGGTGTATTTTATGGGTGGTTTGGGGCAATTAACCCATTAAATTAATATGAGATTTATTATCAAATTGAATGTATCAATTCAATATTTTATTCAATTAACATAAGATCATGTCTCATGAATATAGTTAGTTGAATGTGCATGTGTCATTATATACATGACCTTATTTGTTAACTGTATCATAATTTCATAACAAGACTTGAGTAAATGAAGCTTTAAAATCTTCAAACTTACGTATATAGTGTGGCGACCCATCGGCTTGTAATTGCATCATCTGTAAGAAGCACACATTTATTTCATTAATCATACAAGCTTATAAATATAAAATAATCAAATATGTTATACTTAAGTGACAGAAACACATTTGTTACAAGAGCCTCGTCACGTAGGACAACTAAAGCGACTGGACATGGTTTTTGATTTACATTATGTCGCAAAATTTTACTTAAGTAACATCGTTTTCCTGTCGTATTAGTACCGTCGTATAGGACTTCCAATGCGACACAATTTTAAGCGACGTGCAAATCTTGTCACTTAGGCTCTTAAGACACAGGTACAAACCCAACATCGTATAATCTGTCGCATTAGTGTCAAAATGGTGTAGTGCAAGTTTGCAAGACTGGCAACCTTGTGATTCTCCAAAGTGTAAAAAGGGAGTAATTATTTCTTGAAAAGGTGGGTGACAGAATTCAAAAAATCTTAAGTAAAATATATATATGATAAGAGAAGATAAACACTAGCTTAAAAAGATTCGCAGGTACTTTGTTTACTGTATTTTGAAAAAAATATTGTACATTTCATTAGGAGTATTTATTACCGCACCAGACAAAGATTCCTACTTTTAATTCACATTGCAGAACTGTGTGGTAAATTATTAAGTACCAAACAATGTCAGTGTCTATTTCCAATGCTGGCCCATCAAGATATATTAGATTCTTCAACTAACCTATACATGCTTGTTTCAATAAACAAGTTACTAAAACTAAATAAGCATGCTTAATGATTAGAACCCAGATCTAAGATCCACAAACTATATACGTATGTATGTATATATATATAGGGAAAGTATCATGTGGAACCCCCACCTTTTCATAGATCCATGGATCCCTCTTTGCATTCGTTGATTGCATTTACTGTTTGCATTTTGGACGCACCAGATTGTGCCAGCGCATTAATGAGCATGTGCAACTCACGTGTGCATTTGTCATGTGCAACTCACATGTGCATTTCAAAAATGCAAACACGTGGCACAATCTGGTGCACACAAAAAATGCAATCAACGGTGATGAAGGGGGATCCATGGATCCATAGAAAGAGGAGGTTTTACATGATACTTCCCCTATATATATATATTGAGGAACTAACATTTATGTTTTTCACGTGCCCTTTGTTGCATCTCTTGATAGCATAGGTTTCAGTCCCTAGTCACGTACATGTCACTTTCTGATGAGTTGCAACATGGGGCTCTCTCCTACTGTTTCTAGTATTCAAGGAAAAACTGATAATTACACGCAGCAGGGATTGAGTATATGCCTTAACCACTACTGCTGAATGCTGATATGATAATGGTAATTTACTGCTACTTATGTAGCTTCTGCATGACGATATAAATTACTGTGCTTAAGGATGAAGTAAAACGTACAGTTTTCCATTAGTTCTTCATAGTTGGATCTCTAGTTATCAGGCTTGTGATTTGAGAGGGTGGTCTGATCATCAAGGCTCAAGCTTTGAGTGAAGGCCATCATCTACATGAGTGAAAATTATATAAGTTGACAGACATGTTACTAAATGTTGAATCAGAATACGCTTTTCCAGTCCAACATGGGACTTTTGCTTTCAATCACTGCTTGTATTTTAAGAGAAAATGGTTTCTTGAAAACAAAAGAAATTATATATGTATATACTTACTTTGCCAAATCCAATGCAAATAATGCTGACTCCAGAAAAATGAAACGGTGCCTTATTGGAAAGAAATAAAGTTGCGAGAGCATTGCAATGTTTTGGAAATGTAATAGTACCTCTGAATATCTCATTAGACTTGCCTGTCTATGGAGAGAAAACCAAGTGTGAAAAAACATGGCCAAGGTGCATATTCAGAAATGCAGCCTGGAGTTTTCCCCTGTAAAAGTGAAAATTTCAATTAGAAGCCAAAGGTACATGGTGCACAAGGAACTGGTATATGTTGAACGAGCTCTTGTACTAGCTCTTGTCCTCCATATTTAATTAAACAACAAGGAAGGCTACTGCTTTAAAGTTAACTATTCGTGTCCTAGGACCATATGATACACAGGATCAGCATTATCGAAACACTAATGATGGTTTTCTCATTTCTGGGTAAGCCTAATGTCTACAAGAGAAAGTTTTGCAAGTAGCAAACAATATACCTGCTCAAAAGGTCATACATTCTTAGACACAATGCTCCTCAGCTGGATATATTAGAACAAATGTTGGTATTAATTATCTAAAAGTTTGAGTCAGTAACTGATGAAGATTGATATTGGATTGAAGGGAGATCTAGGCGTGGAATGTTATTGAAAGGAAGTGAAATACAAGAAACCCTGATTTCCGAAATCAGGTCCCAAACCAAATCCGTCTAACAGAATGATTACAATACTCCAGCCTGTATTCTATTTATACTCCTTACTGACAGTGACGTGCTTGTAACTGAATTAGTTAGCCTTGTGTAATTGTGATGCACTTGAATTTCTTCTTTCGTGTGTAGACTATTTTGACCTCTGGCTTGTTCCCCACTTCTGCATTCCCATCACTACCCCCTCCCAAAAGAATCAGCTTGTCCTCAAGATGCAGAGCTGGAAATTTCTCATGAATTTCAGCAGCTGGTTCCCACGAATTCTCCTGAGCAGGAAGCGACTTCCACTTAATTAGAACCTCTATTTGACCTGCTGTACTTTCCCTCCAAGCCAATGCCTCCTCAGGTTCAATAATTAAATCATATTCCTCATTCAACATAGGTGGTAGGGGTTGGGGCTGCTGACCAGATTTCAAGGCTTTTTCAACATTGATACATGAAATGTGGGATGTATCTTCGCATCATCCGGTAATTGGAGAGTGTATGCCACTGGATTAACCTTGGCGATAATCTGATAAGGTCCATAGTACCTTGGTGAAAGCTTTGCACAGGGGCGAATTGCCAAAGACTTGAGCTTGTAAGGCTGAATTTTCAAGTATACCCAATCACCAATTTCGAAATCAATTCTCGGCGATGCTTGTCCGCTTGACTTTCATTCGGTTCTGAGCCTTCAAAGATTCCAGTGGAGTTCATCTAGAATGGCATCCCGAGCTTGTTGTAGATCATTTACTTCAGCAATTCGTGATGGTATAGTGCTGCTCCGCAACAAGGTCGGCGGATCACGGCCATATAAAGCCTTAAATGGTGTCATGCCCGCTGCTGAATGATAGGTTGAATTATACCAATATTCTGCCCAGCCAATCCATGATACCCATTTCTTCGGATGAGGGCCAACAAAACATCGTAGGTAGGTTTCTAAACAACGATTGACAACTTCTGATTGCCCGTCCGTTTGAGGATGATATGAGGTACTCATCTTCAGCTGCGTTCCTGCCAAACGGAAAATTTCTTTCCAAAAATGGCTGAGAAATAAGGGATCTCTATCCGATACAATTGAAGACGGAAACCCATGTAAACGAACGATCTCTGCAACAAAAACTGCAGCCACCTCTTTAGCAGTAAACGGGTGACCCAACGGAATAAAATGAGCGTATTTCGTCAACCTATCAACGACTACAAAGATTGTATCTTTACCCTTGCTGCGCGGTAAACCACCAATGAAATCCATGGACAAATCTGTCCAAACCTGTGTCGGAATAGGTAACGGATGCAATAGGCCACCTGGGGTGAGAGCGGAATACTTATTTCGTTGACAAGTATCGCATTGAGCCACATAATCTTTCACCGCAGTACGCAAGCCCTCCCAATAAAGGAAACAAGCAACTCGTTTATATGTTCTGAAGAATCCCGAATGCCCCCCATAGGTGTAACATGACATTCGGCTAAATAATAGGAATCCGAGGCGAAGAGCTAGAGATAACCAATCTGTTTTTGTAGTATAAGTCCTTGTTTTAGTGCAAAATTCTGTGCGCAGTAGGTGATATTAAGGTCTTGGATCACCTTGCACCACTTAGGATCCTGTGAGAGCTCTTGCATCCAGCCACTGGTGTCTTGGTCTGCTGTAACCACAGATATAGTAGCAAACATGTCTCTGCGTGATAAGGCATCTGCTGCAGAATTGTCAGACCCCGGCTTATACTGAATCTCAAAATCCAGACCAATTAACTTCGCAGCCCACCGGAATTGCTCATCGTAAATAATCTCTGATCGGTTAAGAACTTCAAACTCCGCTGGTCCGTTTTAATGATGAAGTGCCTGCCGACTAGATAATGTCTCCATTTTTTGACAGCCTGTACGAGAGCCATCAGCTCTCTTTCGTATACTGATTTCGCTTGTGCACGGGGCGACAAGCCCTGACTCCAAAAGGCTAAGGGCCTCCCATCCTGCATTAATACTGCGCCCAGTCCCTTGCTAGATGCATCAGTTTCCAGCACAAAAACCTTAGTAAAATCAGGTACAGCCAAGAGAGGAAGTGATACCATAGCCTGTTTTAACATCTCAAAAGCTGCCACTGCTTCATCAGTCCAAGTAAAGTTATCTTTGCGTAACATATCTGTAAGAGGTTTAGCAATTTTACCATAGTCACGTACAAATCGTCGATAGTAGCCCGTCAAACCTAGGAAACCCCTCAAACCTTTGATGTCTTTTGGAAATGGCCAAGCTTGGACAGCCGCAACTTTAGAAAGATCAGCTGCCACCCCACTTCCGGAAACAACGTGACCCAAGTATTCAATGGAAGGTTGTGCGAATGTACATTTTTTCTTGTTGGCTACTAAAGAATTTTCGGCCAGCACATGGAGGACCTCAGATAAGTGGAGAACGTGGCTGTCTAGGTCCTTGCTATAGACTAGAATATCATCAAAAAATACCAGAATAAATTTCCTTAAGAACGGCTTCAAAATGTCATTCATAAGTGCCTGAAAAGTCGAAGGAGCGTTCATGAGACCAAATGGCATCACTAAGAATTCGTAGTGGCCTTCGTGAGTTCGAAATGCAGTCTTTTCCACATCCTCAGCCCTCATACGAATTTGGTGATAACCTGATTTCAAATCAAGCTTCGAAAAAATTGCGGCACCACCCAATTCATCCAACAACTCTTCTATGATTGGGATAGGAAATTTGTTGGGGATTGTAATGCGATTCAATGCTCTATAATCAACACAAAACCTCCAACCACCATCTTTTTTCTTAACCAAAATAATAGGGCTAGCATAGGGCTGACACTAGTACGAATAATACCTGCTTGTAACATCTCAGAAACCATCTTTTCCACCTCAGACTTCTGCCAGTGGGGGCATTTGTAGGGCCTAAGGTTTGGAGGCATAGCCCCCTCTTTGATGTGGATGGCGTGGTCCTGTTGACGCGGAGGAGGTAGAGCTCAAATCCTGGAACACAGATGCATACTGGGATAAGATTGTTGTCACTGCGTCGGGGATTACTTGGTTAGAAAGGTTAGGTGCACAACATTCTTGTAAGTGGAAAAACACAGCATCATCCTCCTGTTTGGTTAATTGCATAAAGGCACTAAATGAAATTTCAGACTTTAACAATGCTGGATCGCCCACAATTCGTTCCAGCCATCTTGATGCTTGAATGAGAGGATAAACTTGCCAAAATCCGCCTTAATTTCTCCAAGACTAGCTAACCAGTCCAATCCGAGAACCAAGTCAATTCCCTTGCAGATCGAAGAGATAAAAGTCTTGTAAAATAGCCACTGATTGAACATTAAGCCCAACCTGTTTACAAACCCCTTGACAAGTGATCCTGTGACCATCTCCGACTTCCACGACATAGGGTCGGGTTTGCACAACTGGGATTTGCAGCTTAGCAACCAACGACGAAGCAATAAAATTGTGGGATGCACCACAATCAATTAAAACCACCACCTCGTGCCCCCTAACTCACCCTTAACCTTCCAAGACTTAGCTGTTGTTAACCCGGAAATCGAATATAAGAGAGCTGAGCAGCAGCCACTTGATCACCATTAGAAATCGGCTCCAACTCGTCCCCATCTTCCTCCAAAAGAATCATAGGAAGTGTTTATTCTTGCACCTGTGGTCTCTAGAATAAGGCTCATCACAACGAAAACATAAGCCCTTATCACGTTTAAAACGCATTTCAGCATTCGACAAATGTTTAAACTCACCTCCGCGAAAATTAGTGGAGTCACCTGATTTACAGAAGCAACAGATTGGCTTACAGAGGATCCTGGTAGCTCAGTACGTCTGTCCAGTGTGGGTTTTGGGTCCAGCGTCACCACTCTTGAAGTCGGCGATGTCCGTTGGTAACCATAGCTCCGAGAGATGACAGAGGAACTCTTCCTGGATAACACTTCATTCCGTTGTTCAATCAGTAAGGCTTGTGAATGACCTCCGTTAATGTTGACAGCTCGAAGAGGCGAACCTCGACCTGGATCTCCTCTCGCAACCCATTCAGAAAAATACCTTTGACAAAGTCCTGATTAAGTTCCTTCAAAGCCCCGACGTACTTCTCAAACTGCTCCACAAATTCCTCCACAGATCCAGTCTGGCGTAGGGCTAACAGGAGTTCAAAAGGGTTCTGGACCATGGACGGCTGAAACCGCCTTATCACCGCCAGCTTGAAAGCCTCCCACGACGGTGCTGGGTTGCATTTGACCCACCACTGAAACCAGCTTAACGCTCTACCCTCCAATGCTAATAGAGTTGCCTGCATCCGTTCGTCCTCCGTCAACTTCTTCAACGAGAAGTAGCGCTCCAACTTCTGGGTCCAGCCGCAAGCGTCATCGCCTTCGAAAACTGGAATATCCAGTTTACGCCACTGGTCTTGGCTCACCCGATTTTCATCTCCGTTCTCAGATCTGACGCCACTACAACCTTCCGCCGAAGCGTCGCCGTCATGACGCCGAGTCGCGAAGCGATGGCGGCCAACAACTCCTCTGTCCGTTTGGTTCTCGCTTCATTCAACTCCAGACGAGTGCGCATCTCCTCTCGTTCTTTGCTCCAGTCATCGTCATTTCGAGCCATGCTCCGAGTAAGTGGCATGCGTGAATCGGTCTCTGTCGGTGCCAGGTCGGTGGACTGATACCAGTGATGAAGATTGATATTGGATTGAAGGGAGATCTAGGCGTGGAATGTTATTGAAAGGAAGTGAAATACAAGAAACCCTGATTTCCGAAATCAGGTCCCAAACCAAATCCGTCTAACAGAATGATTACAATACTCCAGCCTGTATTCTATTTATACTCCTTACTGACAGTGACGTGCTTGTAATTGAATTAGTTAGCCTTGTGTAATTGTGATGCACTTGAATTTCTTCTTTCTTGTGTAGACTATTTTGACCTCTGGCTTGTTCCCCACTTCTGCATTCCCATCAGTAACTCACACACGGAAGTAAATGATTGTCAGAACTGAGAACATCGCACACAGATAAGGATCCTATATAAATGCAGTGTTTAACCTTGAACAGATGCAAGATGAAGGATTCAATTTTCAATTTGCAGGGATATCCACTTGTTACCCATTAACTATATACATGAGGATAAACATGTGAAAAAAGAAATTTGCTACTCAGTGAAGAAACATAACCCAGGATACCCGAGCGATACCATACAAGACAATTTGCACTCAACAAAGCGCATTAGAGATTACTTATTACAAGCAGGCACTCGTGGTGATTTTATCAATATCAATGTTGATATTCTTATCAAGTTTTAACTTTTAGATAAATGTTAACCGGAATCCTCCAAGCATTCAACATGTTTAAATAACAGGGATCAGCGAAAGTCTGATTCTTACAAGCACCAAGCTAATAAAAGTCACAGTGATAGCAGGTTCACTTCTCCAACAGTAGCGGTCAATGCTTGCATAAGTAAACACAGCCTGCTACTCACTTATCAGGTTACTCAACTAAAATTACAAATCTATTCTGAAAATTTAGAGCATACCATCAAAAAAGCATGAAGCCAGACTTCCCAAACATTGCTAAAGAATCCAACAACAACTGCCTGTGAAAACACATCGACACAGATTCTACCAAACCAGCCAACAATCCCTAAAACAAATCTGTTTCCATATTCACAAATGATTATTCACTATACAGAAACAACTAATGGTATCATCACTAACCTAATTTTCAACAATGGCATGATTTCCTCAACATCTTCATTATCCACAACCTCGACTTCACCTCCAAATCCGAACAAGAACTCATCCACAGATTTGAAAGTCATCGCTCGCATCAAAGCTCCACCTGAAACCTAATCGCGGAACGAAATCAAATTGATTTCCAAATTCAAACCTTTCCATTCACCTTTCCGTTTTAAATTTAGAAATATGAAAATTTAGATATATTCAAATTCCAAATTCTACTTTGATTCAGATTTAAAATTCTATAAATACAAACAACATCAACGATTTTCACAGATTTTCAGAGTGCTTCCGTTAGAGTTTTTTGAGTTGCATTCTACTATGATTTACTACTACGGCTTGGGATTGATAAAATCCGTAGAGCTTAAACCATGCATACCTCAACATGTTTGGTTCATTCCTCAACCAATTCTTGAAATCAATAGCACGGTGATTTACAGGCAACAATCAGAAACACTAGGTGTGATCGAGGAACCAATAGGACACAATAACAGATTCTACACCGTGCCACTCCAAACTTTGGAAACACAAACTCAATGTTTGCGTTGGATCATGTCTAAGTTTTTATTAGACAGAATACATCTTGTAGCTGCGGAGATAGGAAATCCTGATGTCTTGTTAAAAGAGTTGATATGGGAGATGTTAGAAAAGTGGCGGGCTGGGGAGAAGTGCATCGTCGTAGTGGAGATGGAATGTATTCAAGTAGCTGAGCCACACGAAGAGTTTATTGGAAGAGTTATGAAAATATTGGCGAATGGTTTGGCTCGGCATTTAAAAGCGATGATGGGAGTTGTTGTGCTATTTGTTTGGATGATTATGATGAGGAATCGCAAGTGTTGGAGTTGCCTTGTAAACATGTTTTTCACTACAAGTGCATTGAGACATGGTTAAGGAAGTGTAATTGTCCTTGTTGTAGATATCCTTTTATGCCGTTTTTTAGGTATTGGGTTCGCTTGACAAGAAGTGCTCCTAGTGACCCTCTGCCTGTGTTATGTTTTCCATTTTAGTTCATTGTTATCGCTTGTCACTTAATATATGAAAATTTTGTTTGACTAGTCTTGTTCTCATGTCCACTCATTCGGTCATCCCTTTCAAGATGATCATATTCATATACAAAATATATACAATAAGCTGTCTACAATTCCTCATGTTTCTTCAACTGTCCAGCTTTCCTAACCTGCTGTCAATATGAAAATTGTATGAAGTCTCTCTGCTTTTAAATAATTTATTTTAAATAATTTATGATTTATATTTAATTAATTTGTGTTGCAATCCGAACCAAACTATATATTTTTTACCGGGCCGAACCAAAATTTACAGTCCAATCTATTTTTGTGCATCGCTATCTACCAGGTTAAGACTCTGAGCTTTGCGTCAACGAAGGAAGCTGTGCAATCAATACGAAGCCGTTTCATGCTTTTTAAAAAACGCAGTGTTTAGTAATATCATCCGGTGCCGTTTTATTGCTGCTCTGTTTCTTAGCTTAGTTTTGATCGCATTCAAAAAAAAGAGAAGACCTGATCAAGATGGAACAATCCAAACTTGTTGAGTTTGACTTCGATGAGGAATTCAATACCCAATTCTACTAGAAAAAGGAGTTTCTCGGTAAGTCCATTGATGAGCGAGACAATGTAGCCTCTTAAGTCTCAATCATACACGTACACATCACCGGGTCTTCATTCAACCGAAAAATAACGAGAATTCGTTCAACATGTGTCAAACTGAAAGCAGAAACTATGATGATCCTGAGTTGGATGCAAGAAATCGGTATGTATCAATAAAGGACTTAAAGCATAAACGCCCTCAAACGCGTAGAAGATATGTGAAGCTGAGTGCACCGGCGGTGCAGCAAGACGGAAAGAGGATTTTTGGATGGAAGTATTGGAAAATGAGGATGAGAGCACAAGGGATGATGTTGGGTGTGTGGGTGGCTTATGTTGGTGTGGAGCTTCATTAATCGAGGTGTTGAAGAAGATATCCAATGGACCTGTTGGGGAGTTATTCGGATTACCCATGTATGAAATTTGATTAGGATTTCAATATCATGTAAATATGTTTTGTATATATGAGTTTGTTGTTTATGTATCTGTTTATATTGATGTGTTGTTTTGATCATTGTTGCACTTTAGCAGTTCTGTTGGGTATTATATATGAGATTGGTGTTGACTATGTGGTTTTGTTGGGGTTCGAATATAGCGCTTATGTCTCGGTAATGAGACATTGTGGTCAGAAACACCATTTGCTAAGATGTGTTTATGTCTAAAACAAAACATTGGGAGATATTTTTTATAGGAAAATGTTTACTAAAGCACCTGAATTATTGTTCAAGATTTTCTTAGTCATCTTAACTCTTCTTGATGTGTTCTCACATACATCAAAAATACAGAATAAACATTTTTAAATGCCTGCACAAAGAAGAAATCAAAATTGAAAGATAATATTACGGCCGGAACTGGTCGAAAAATTTGAGTTTAAGAGCAAAATGAAGTAATCCTCATAGTATTCGAGGGAAAATTCTATGACAGACAAGAAGATACGAGTATGATGTTCAGTTAATGACATGTATATTCCGACAATTTGAGTTTAGAGAATAAAGAAGATGTCGAAATAATTATATGATCTGTTAGTTAGAGAAGAATCAATGGAGAAAGTCTAAATGTATGCACATTTAAGATATGATTCTATTTATCTGTTCCTAATCGAACTCATTTAAAACTTGTACATTTACTCAAATTCATTCTTAGTGTAAAATAAATCGAAGCCTAATGTATACAAGAAGTCAAATGAATCCTAGACCTAAAAATGCAAGATTTTCAAGTTTAGCAATTGTTATGCTAAAGTAAACCAAAGAACATAATAATGTCAAAGTCAGATTACTTAGCAAATTGAATTCTCAAACTCAGTTTTTTTCGCAATTTTATTTTCAGCCAAAAAATCAATCAATATATTATAAACACACGCAAAAATTTTAACATGAAAACCCTTAAAATGGGAATTAAACTAATTCTTCAGCGTCCATGGCTGACGTCAGCGTGATGTCATCCAGCTTAATTCCAGCTCCTTTCTTCGTCTTCGTGATCCGAGTTCGCCTAAAATGCTCCATTAGCGTGTAAAAGCTCTCTTGCAGTCATAATATGCCTGAAATGCAAAACAGTACGAAAAGATAATATTTCACAAACAAAACATATAAAAATAGATGGAAATAAGATATTGATGGATCGTATAAATACGCTCCATCACTGCTCGTCCCTCTTATCTGCCTGGATTGTTGTCTAATCTCCCTTCTTGATTACGCTCTTCAGAAATGTGTATTCCAAAATGATTTTGTCGAATTAGTGACAGGTTGAGCGGCAACTTGCAACCCAAATTAGATTTGATTAAAAGTCTAATATATCCTCCCTACCATTCACAAATCAAAATACAAGTTAAAAAGCAACCAAAATTTTCTTACACCTAGCCACGTGACACTTTGCTAACTCATCGCTCTCTTAGATGTATGACTCACTTGGGAATCCACAGATCCCATTGAGGGTTTCATGGGGGTGGGCTCATAATATATATCTAAATGATCCTTATGTAGATTAAATATTATATAAATTTTTTTAGATATAAGATTAGTTAGATATACGATTACTGGGTAAGATTAAGAGGACGAATATCTTTTTGTGAAACAGAGAGACACAATATCGACTGTTAATAACTAATAATCTAACAAATTAGATTTAAACTTGAACAAAAGTCAAATTGTTACGAGTTCAGAATATGTAACGAGTCGTGACACTTTGCTGTCTCATTGCTCTCTTAGATATTTGACTCACTTGGGGATCCACAGATCCCATGGAGGGTTTCATGGGGGTGGGCTCATAATATATATCTAAATGATCCTTATGTAGATTAAATATTATATAATTTTTTTAGATATAAGATTAGTTAGATATACGATTATTGGGTAAGATTAAGAGGACGACTATCTTTTTGTGAAACTGAGAGACACAATATCGACTGTTAATAACTAATAATCTAACAAATTAGATTTAAACTTAAACAAAAGTCAAATTGTTACGAGTTTAGAATATGTAACGAGTAAAGAAGAGAATATATAAGAATAGGGAAAGAATGGAGTAGGAAAGATCAAGAATGATTTAGTTAATATTCTTCTTATCCCACTTCTTATATCATATATCTTATTTATATTATACATTGATGTATCACAATAACTTTTAATAAGGTTAAGATCAGGAGAGACGTTTCGTTTTTGTAAGACAAAAAGATTTAATCTCAATCATTGATTTGATTGATTTGACGGTTGTGATTAAAGTTGATTTTAAGAAAATATGGCAGTTGAATTTGCAAAAAACATGAGCGGTTGGGATTGACGTTATCAATCAACCGTTAGATTAATAGAAACCAATGGTTCAGATGACGTCCTTCCGTCTCACAAATTTTTGATTGTCCTCCTAGAACTTAATCGACTTTTAATATATTATTCATTTTCATCTTCATCTTCTCATTTATTTCTAAGTATGTCTTTTGGTTTGCAACATTTCTTCCATCATCGAGTCCAACTCGTCATCGAGTTAAATAATAGGATAGTTTGAGATTATTTGAGCTTGATAGTCTCCATAAGTTTATTCTTCAACGTCATTCTCGTCCGCAGGCTCCTCCAATAAAAAAATTGAAAACTTTGTTCGCACTTATATCTCGGCACATATTTTTGTCACAATTGAAATACAAGCCTTTTCGTCGTGTAGTCATTTCAGTTACCATCATATGCTTATATGGAAGATCGATTAATTTAGTTTTGCTGATTTCATTTCTCTATACTCAATCGGTTTGAAAGGTATGCGACTAGCCCCAGCTTTTTTCTTGGCAATATGAGCCATTCCCTAACAACTTGCAAATTATTTGGAGCGAGCAATTTTAATTTACCTTATATTTCATCATTTAACCCAAGAATTTTCATCAATAAGGCCTCCAAATCTCCAATATAAGCCCTCATAGTTTTAGTTTGTTGAAGTTTGTTCAACATGATTTCGTCGTTCCAATATGGGGTCAGTCCGAAAAGTGCTAGTAAGGCTTGCGCAAAAGAAAACCAATCTTTAAGTTGTTGTGTAGCATACATCCATTGATGCTATTGCAAAGCTTCCCCGCCAAATAAAACGTTGCAATTATCAATTATTTTTCAAAATGGATACATTCATGTTCAAAGTAGGGCTCTATTTGATAGAGCCAACCTTCAGTGCCTTCTCCGTTGAACATTGGAACTTCAATTCTAGGCAGCCTTCTACCACCACCATCATGACTTGGACCCCTTGCTACTGGTTGTTGCACCATTGTGTGTGTTTGTACAATTTGATTGTTGTTCTGAATGTGTAGTCTTTGATGGTATATAGGCAGTAATCTCAAACCCGACGTCATGCTACTGTTGGCTGACATCATTTTTTCCGACTCAGACCTCTTCATAAGCTGCTCCTACATTCTTAATACCTTTGATATTTTGTATTGTGTTGATAGCCTTCCTTCGGTTGCTTAAGTAGGGACTCAATGGATTATTGAGTTTTAATTTGAATTGTGCAAAACATGCGGCTAAGGTTGTTAGATCCATTGTTTGACTTCGTATTTTAGGCCTATTTATCTCTCAATGAAAGCATCAAATGTTACGAGTTTAGAACACGTAACGAGTAGAGAATGAGGGTCGGGTTCCGGTACAAATCAATTTTAAATTGCAAATTTAGAACCATTATGAACCACATGATCAAACAATTCAATGGATGTGATTAATAACATTATTAATATGATCATTTCTATAATTAATTATTAAAGGGGCACACTTGTCAATTCATTATTTATGTAAATCATTAATGATTTATTAAAAGTTCAATAAAATATTTTTTAAAGTGCATCAAAACATTTTTATTCAAAAGTGCATTATAAAGTTGTTAAAAATTGATGAACTTTTAAAATATC
>QZGG01001917.1:0-50120 GCA_006409495.1 Sedum album | reverse complement strand
TATCACCTTGATGAAATAATTCGTTAACAAATGTCCACAATTATAGTTTGATGAGCAGCTGTGAGAGGACAAATGCCCGATAATAATTGATGTCTCAATTTCAAGTGTATTACTGTGTTATACACTTGGAATGGGTACGATTTCTCATAATTGAGAGACATGAGTGGGCACTCGGACAGACGGACAGTGTCAGAGGGACACGGTGCATTATGTATTCCATTTGGTCTTATGATATGATACCACATGTGATGAGATTTTGTGAATGTTAAAATGCACAGTTCGATTTAGTTACACGAATTATACAAGAAACACAACAGTTAGCATTCATATTGTACCCGGTTCAAAAAGTGAAATTCAATAAGGCCATCACTATTTATCAGGTCTCCTCCGACTTGAAAAAATAATAAATTTCATTGCTTTTAACATTCATTTTCAATTGGGCTTTAACACTAGTTGATTCGGAGTTGAGTTTAAGAGAAACATTAAATATATGCGAAACGAAAAAGATTTGATTCAAACCGTTGATTTTGATAATCCGACGGTTGATATTAAAGTTTGTTTTTATTGAATGGTTGGTTGGATTTGTAAAAAACCTAATAGTTCAATTTGACGATTTTATTGAAGATTAAATATCATAAGTTGAATTATTATTAATCAATAATTGAGATCGGTTTCATACTAAGATGTCCTTCTTAATTTCACTCCGTTAACCCGATAACTCGATAACCCTTACCCATTTATTGACTAGTTTAATAAAGATTTTTCACTTTGTTCGCTTTGTTTCTCTACATGTGACAGAAGGTTCTATCGATTTTTTTATTTAAACAAGATTTGTCAGGAAATGATTCAAAGAGGACAACACATATTTTGTTAGACGGAAAAACATCAACTCGATCGTTAATTTCTATCGATCCAATTATTATTATCATCAATACCTAACTGACCCGTATTTTCTATTAATTTGATTTAATTATAATTATAAATCACTTTAATCTCATCCGTTAAATAATTTACTACTCATTAAGACTCATTCATTAACACCATTTTTTTTTGATAGCGGTTACAATGGGTACATTTCGTCTAAGATCTCATGCATGAGAATCCTATTCTAATCACTAGTAGCACAGGTCACAACGGACACCTTTACCCAATCATTGACAAGCATGTTTTGGCCAATTAAGCGCGCATGTCTCTCCGCTCTGCTTACACGACCACTTCATGAACACTGACGCGAACAAGCCCCACGTCCAAAGGCAAGCAAAGAAGAAAGCCTCCTGCACAACACACACAACCTCTACTTAAAAGGTTGAAAGCACCACTCTGTTGGCATTCATTAACACCATTTATTTAAATGGGTTTAGCAAATAAAATACTCATTTATTCATTATTCAATTTTCACTTGAAACCCGCCCATTACGCATTCACCAGCCCATTTTGACACCTCTACTTAAAAGGTTATTATTTTTGCCCAGTCCAGCGGGCTTCGTCTAGTATGGAAGCATAAAGCGTTGTGTTCGAATCCCAAGTCTGACAGAGCGCGGGGGGAACAGAGCGCACGATGGAGGTTTGACGAAGACCGTCAATGTGGTTTTCGCATTTGTGCGGTTTGCAGAATTCGAGATTCTTTTCGATCTCTTCTTCGTCGTCGCATTTCCCTTTTTCAAAGTTCTGGTGAGCCATTTACTTATCTGTAGTTCGATCGATTCATGAAATTAGGGCTAAATGTTTATGTTGTTATTAATTATTAGTACGGACACATGAAAACTTAAGTTTTTAGGTTTCTAAGTAGTTGTTGAAATCTTGAAGATGACTTTTTTGTGGAAAATGCATAAGATTAGTTGAATGTGTCACAATCCGTTCCTTGAAGTATTGAGTGAATGGTATGTATGTTACATGATTAGTCGTCAAAGCTGCTAAATTGCCTCTTCTAAAAGCTAGAATTTGAAAATTTTGTGAACCCTTCTGGATCTACAAGCAAGTAATCTGATGTCTCATTCGCTTGGTTTGATGATATAGAGCCAAAATATATAAGTGAAGCCTGCAATAGCCTTAAAAGTTTTGAAGCCATGATAGTAACTGGCTACTGTATAATAGTGGATGCTTTGTGTACAGACTTGGCAATATAACATTCATTTTCAATGCCTCTTAATTACATATATTGTCGGGTCAAAAAAGTTTAGTCATTTTTGAACTGTGATTATTTTATTGTGATTAATTACCCTTGATGCTTTGTTTTAGACTTCGATTAGGAGTGGGTGTCCAGACTGTATCATTCATGAAGGGTGCTTATCGGTAGATGTCTGAATTGAGTAGCCTGCAGTAGCTAGAAAGGTATGTTGATTTTTCAGGATGATAAACCATGCATATTGTTCATTATACATATGGTGAAATTGCCGTCCGTCCATCGGTCCATGCTAATTTTTAACAGACCAAAGATGTGAGAGATACGTATTTCTTGTTCTGTAGTGACTGAACAGAAACCCCATTGCTTGAATGCATACGCTAGAGGTTTGCTCGTGAAATTGGTGCCTCGCTTTCCTATTTTATCTAAATTCTAAATATGCTAACTATAATGAAGTTTTCCATAGATATTAATAAGGATATAATTCGTGGGGATGGCTAATAGGGCAAGATACTTTAAAATGTTCCCACTCTCTATGTACGCATGGTCTTATAACTACAATGTTTTTCTTATATTAAAAGCCATATTGGGTGTAGTATTGTTACTCTTGATTGTCTATGGGCAATGGCAGTATGGGCAATGGCAGCTAGGGGTGCAAACGAGTCGAGTATTAAGTTGTTCAAACTCGTCTCGTTTAAATTTCACGAGTTCGAGCCGTGTTTTTATTGAGTACCGAATTCTTCTTAGTTCGGTGTTATTTCCAGTAGATCTTGTGATGCAGTTTATTGTTGCTTATAAAGATAGCCAGACCTACAACATGGTATACAATCGCAATCTATCGCTATCCGGTATGCTTTTCTTGCTGTTTCTTTCTTTGTAGCAGTTGTTTGAATCAATGTTTTCACATGATGTTCATGCATAATCACAGAAAGTGCATAGTTTGGGTTGTATGAAATGAAGTGTCGATTTACAGTCTTTTAGTCACAGTTCAAAAAAGGGACTAGAATACCGATTAGGGTAGAGAGGGTTAATGGCTATTGGAATTAGTCACTTGACTAGTGAAATTTAGGGAAAATTACAAAAACATGCCTTGGACTACCACCCAATTTCGAATTGAGGACCGGACTATCTCAATTTTCATATTGAGGACCGGACTATCTCAATTTTCAAATTGAGGACCGGACTATCTCAATTTTCAAATTAAGGACCGGACTATCTCAATTTATTTAGGTATAATTATCAATATAATGAAATAATTGAAATAATATAAAAATAAATTAGATCCAATATTTAATTTATATGCTCATTATATAAGTAAAGTTCAAGAACGACATTTTACTTTTGATTAGACTGTGAGATAAACTTCCACCGTTGATTATTAATAATCTAATGGATGTTAATAAAAAAGTAAATGTCAAATCCATCAACTCATATGTATTGCAAATTCAACCGTCAATTTAATTGAAAACCAACGACTAAGATTGTGTCATTTGGTTTATGAAAATATATGGTTTTAGGAGGACGGATAAATAGATGTGAGACCGTGAGACACGATCTCGATCGTGAATTCAAACAATCCAACGGATGAGATTTGATTCAAAATAATGATAGTTCGTATTTAAATTGAAAATTGAAATAGTTTAGATCTTTATTTGAAAATTGAGAAAGTCTGGACATATATTTTCATAAACCAAATGACACAATCTTAGTCGTTTGTTCTTAATTAAATTGTTGGACGGCTAGATTTGACAGTTATTTTTTTATTAACATCCGTTAGATTATTAATAATCAATGGTGGAAGTTTATCTCACAGTCTAATCAAAAGTAAAATGTCGTTCTTGAACTTTACTTATATAATGAGCATATAAATTAAATATTGGATCTAATTTATTTTTATATTATTTCAATTATTTCATTATATTGATAATTATACCTAAATAAATTGAGATAGTCCGGTCCTTAATTTGAAAATTGAGATAGTCCGGTCCTCAATTTGAAAATTGAGATAGTCCGGTTCTCAATTTGAAATTGTGTGGTAGTCCAAGGCATGTTTTTGTGATTTTCCCTAAAATTTACAGTCATTTTATTAATTTTTGGAATTTATTTATTCATCTGACAAATCTGAACAGTGAATAAATAAACAAACAGAATTGCAAAGTCAGTTAAATATGCTTACCATGATGGTTATCAGGAAATTTATCCATTGCTCATTGAACGATGGAATTCTTCAGATGCATGGAGATAAAAGCTGGTTTCATAGAATATTTTTGCAACATTTTTACTGACTAGCATCTTTTGACCTGAGACTGATCTTATTACAATAAGCACTGAGTAACGATTTAAATAATGAATTGCATACTGGTAGCATGGATTTCCAGTGCTCATATTAGTAGAATATCTCTATAAGATTGTTCTTTAACTTGATGCATTGAAATGAAAGTATGTATAGTCCGCTTTTGTTGTTGATCTTCTTGGCTGCATGCCATGGGATATATACAAGGTATGATTGTAACCACTCGAGTCTAGAATGCACCTGCTCATCTGGTTGAGTTACACTGAGCCCATACTGCAGCTTGCATTTTTTATCTGGTTACTACACTGCCTCCTGAGCAGGAGATGTTATACGTGGATTGGAAGTCTGAAAATGGGTGACTACAGTTATTCACACTCTAGTGACATTGATCTTTTGACGCGCGGTACACAGCTTCCTTTTACTTCGCCATAGTCGCCATGGCTACATAGTTGGTGAGTTCAATGTCATTTTAAACTATTTCATTCTCTAGTCAGGTGCTGGAATAGATTTGAACATATGTGATTCTAATCTAACTGGCTCATCCATGTTGAGTTGTTTACAGTTGCTTTTTTCTCTAGAATCTTTGATTATTATTTTTCATAATGCTTAGCTAATTTCTTGTAAAACATGAGATAATTATTTCCTCTTTCTTTGCAGGTTATGGTGACATACATACACGCTGTGAGCCTAAAGAAATGATGTTCATTATGATCTATGCCTCTTTTGACATGATCCTTGGTGGTTACTTGATTGGTAATATAAATAGGTGTTGTAAGATATATGAATTGATAAACTTGGGATGGACATCCGTAATCAGATCAAAAGGCATTTACGCCTAAAATATGAGGCCAGTTAATACTGATGCTGCTGCACTTCAAAATATCCCAGTTTCAATTCATGCAAAGGTTAGTTCAAACATTTAGTATTCTGCTTTTACATTTTCAGTTCTCTAAAGTGTATAGCCCACAGTTCGTCAGACTTTAGTTGTCAAAAATTTATTTTATCAGACCAGAGTACTTCTAACTATTTGATGTTTTATTTACCAGGTAAATTTCTGAGTGTCGTCTAGAAAAGGATTTATTGTCTATCTGTCAACTCCATTGAGTGTTTCCAGAACCAGATTCCCCATAAAAACAACTGGTCATGTGCACATTCCTTGAATTACAAGGGTATTAAGTGGCATTTATGAAAGAGCCAAAGAAAGTAAATATAGAAGAATAAATGGTTGCTGCCAACTGAAAAAGCTTTTGTACAAGGAGGTGGGAAATACAAACGGCTAAAGATAAATCGAGAGTGCATTACAGTAACAGAGTATTTGTTTGAGGAATGTATGACTTCCTTGACTGGGTTCGATGGATATTGACTTGGATGCACTAACTATTGAGCTCCACTGTCTCCGAGCGCAAATGTACTCATGCTTAAGGAGGAAAAACTTCATTCATGCAGGATTTTCACATATTTCTTGGATACTTCGTTTCAGGTACAGATGAGCCTTTGTTATATTTTATATTGATTCAAAATTGTAAGTCGTAAACTTTACAGAAATGCTCAAACTTGTTAATAAAATACACCATCACCTGCAAATATAAAGTATTCATCTAACAAGCAAAATAACAAAATCAAACATGAACAAGCAGCTGGAGACCCCACCCATATCTCAATCATACATATAGTTGACGGGTCAACGCAACATGGACTAAATAGTATTTTAGTACATAATTAAAACAAAACAGTGATGTATGGCAAAAAAACAATAAACAAAAACATAAATACATGAAAAAGCATGGGACCAAACCCCCCGGCTTAGTTCAATAAATTTAACACCACCTTAATTCTCAGAATGTATCAGACACGACCTCAGGCCATCTCCACTCCCTCTGCCTCTTCCCCTTAAAAATTAATAAATATTTAAAAAAGTGTGGGAAAAAATGAAATACTAATCCGTACTTGTAATATGAGTCTGAGTTAGTGATGGATGGGAGCACATGCTTGCTGTCATATCATCCATCACCTTCATGTTTAATCAACGGCTCAGATTCATCTGGTACGGATCTCCGGACGGTTCTGATTTGCTATTTCCCAAAACTCACACACACTCACACTCTCTCTTTCTCTTACCTCACTTTACCATTTTCTCTTTCTCATTCCATTCCCACCTCTTCCATTTCTCTCCACTTATCAATCAGTTTCAATCTCTCCTCCTGTTAAGGGTTTTGAATTTGATGATGGGGTTAGGGTTTGGTTGATGCAGCTGCTTGCCTGTTTGTTGTTAATTGAGTGTTGTGCTTCTTGGTGATAGTACTTTAAGTAGTGTTGATTGATTGATTGATTAGATATGTACAACAAGTGTCTGTGTGCGTAGTACTGTACTTTCTTGCTTGTGGGCTGTAGTGTTTGAGAATGGTTGAGCTAGGGTTTGGACTTTGGTGGAGTAAGAAGTGTTGTCGCTTTTGCTGCTGAAGCTGTGTGTTGTTGTACTTGTTCTTCAGTGATTTCAGAATGAATAAGCTCTCCACATCATCTGGGATTGCTCATGAAGGTTTTCTTTCTTCATTTTTTCATGTTTGATTTGCCTATCTTTATGTTATTAATTTTTACTTGTGTTTATGGATACTTGGGTATGTTGTTTAATAACATTTATTTGTTTTTCTCATGCTTGTGCTGTCAAATGTTGTTTACATAATCATTTTGTTCTTTTGGTGATTGGTTGTGAGAAATTCAATAGTGATTAAGTGGCGATTTGGATGATGATGAACAGGGGATAATAAGTGTTTGAATTCGGAATTATGGCATGCATGCGCTGGACCACTTGTATCTCTGCCTACTGCAGGGACTCGTGTGGTTTACTTTCCTCAGGGACACAGCGAGCAGGTTTATATTAAACCCGTTCTTGTTTTAGATTTTAAGGTTTTAGTTGTATGGGTTTCTGTTCGTTTGTTCTGTGCTAATTGAGGGAATGGTTGATTTTCTGAACTCAGGTTGCTGCGACAACAAATCGAGATATTGATGGTCAGATTCCTAATTACCCTAGCTTGCCTCCTCAGCTGATCTGCCAGTTACACGATGTTACAATGCATGTGAGTTCTACGTATTTCATTCATGCACATCCATCTATTTGATTTTCAGATACTGGTTTTCACGCTGCTTGTGGAGAACTCTTGTGAATGCAATTCATTAATTAAAGGCATCATTCAGCGCCAGTAGAAATCACTTGCTCTTTAGAAACTGTTGCAAATATTTACAGGGTCCATTTTTAAAACATTTCATTCTTTGCTTGATGTTCTTTCCTATTAATAAGGTACTTTATTATATTCTCGAAATTAAAAATTTATGGTTGCATTACTAGCTAGATATAATTGAGCAAAATGGCAAATCATCTAGGCATAAATATCACAGATAAGATCTTATATGCTAAATTTCAAAAAAAATCACGCCTTAAATGGAATTAAAAATGCTAGATTATCTATCAAAATGTGTTATCCAAAAATTATGACGTCACAAAACCTCATTAATCATCATTCATGTGTGATATTAATTTCCTATTTAATATATATGCTTGTACACAAAAAATAAGCTACGCAAACCCTTTGGAACTGCTAATTTTTTTGATGCTGCACTGGGTTCGTTTGGCTTCTTTGTGCCAAAATTGAGATAGCGCCTGATTTGAAGGCGCATAAAAATTCACAAATGATTGCCCACACTGGTAGTAAATGAAATGAAATCTACCAATCCTTGTACTAAAAATAGTGTCATAAACTTCTTTTCTATTTTGGCAATTAACTTTAAGACTTGTTTAA
This sequence comes from Sedum album, assembly GCA_006409495.1. NCBI lineage: Eukaryota > Viridiplantae > Streptophyta > Magnoliopsida > Saxifragales > Crassulaceae > Sedum > Sedum album. Next base: position 41,908 of record QZGG01001917.1, on the reverse strand, counting down.
GCTTCTACTGTTATTTCTTAATTTAAAAAATTTGAAGCACTAGTTTTATAAATATTATTTTAGTTTTGTGACTTGAGAATTATTAAATAAGAGAACCTAAGAAAAAATTTAGAATTAGAGATTCAATAGTATATAGCTAAAGGAAACAGACGAGATGAAAGGATCTTTTATCGCAATCTGATCAACATGGTTGCTGAAAGGCAATTCCAAAGTTATAGTATGCATTATATGTTAACCAATTTGCTGATTTGACATTCCATAAAATTGATTTCTATAGTGTCTTATTTGTGTTTATTAGTATAGTAGAAACTTTTTGGGTCTTCATTCAAGGAGTGACTCTCATAGATTATTTTGCAAGATTCACCTCATTATTCAATGATGTGTTATATTTGAAATTTCGTCACACTTCAGTCAGGAAATAAAATTAACAGACTTTCACTTCGCTAATTCTAGGGTGCAGGGTTAACTAGTTTTTTTGTTTCAGGCTAATGTAGAGACCGATGAAGTGTATGCTCAAATGACTTTGCAACCACTTTCTCTGGTAATTTTGATCTTTAATGTATCATCTGAAACTCCATTATATTTATTCTGAGGTAGGGAACAAGGGCAGCATCATTCAAATGTGTAATAACAATATCTGTCTGTATATTAATTTTGCACTTACAGCAAGAGCAGGAAATCACATATCTCCCTATGGAATTTGGAATCCCTAGTAAGCAGCCAACAAACTACTTTTGTAAGACACTGACTGCAAGTGATACAAGCACACATGGTGGTTTTTCTGTTCCGCGCCGTGCTGCAGAAAAAGTTTTTCCCCCTTTGGTAGTTAATAATTTAAATTTGGGTTGCTATTTTGAGTAAGCTACTGTAATCTTCAATTTAATTTTTTTATATTTCCGTGGTTCAGGATTTCTCACTGCAACCACCTGTTCAAGAACTTATTGCGAAAGATCTGCATGATGTGGAGTGGAAGTTCAGGCATATTTTCCGTGGTAGGCCTTCTCACTTTATGTAAATTTTCAATTGTTTTATAAATGCAAAAATTCCCTTTCAAATCACCAGTGGGGATGTTCAAATTGTTTACAAGTGCTTTGAAATCAGGCATCAGAAAAGAATAGATTTCGTTAGTGGAGTAACATATATGCATGTTAACCCATAGTTTTTTGTCTCAAGTGGTACCTTAATGCATTATTTTGTTGCAGGGCAGCCAAAAAGGCACCTCCTCACTACTGGATGGAGTGTCTTCGTAAGTGCAAAACGACTTGTTGCAGGAGATGCTGTTCTTTTTATTTGGTATATGCCTTCTCTTCAATGTACTTCTGCTGTTTGACTCTGTCATTTCAGCACATAAATCCTTTTTTCATCACTTGAAGGAATGAGAAAAACCAACTCCTGTTGGGTATCCGACGTGCTATAAGGCCCCAGACTGCAATGCCATCATCAGTTTTGTCGAGCGATAGCATGCATATCGGACTTCTTGCCGCAGCTGCTCATGCTGCAGTGACCAATAGCTGTTTCACGATATTCTATAATCCAAGGTGATTTTTATGTCAATATTTGTTTGCTTAAGTATTAATTTCTCACGTTACGAACATATCTCATCAGGGCATGTCCATCCGAGTTTGTCATACCTCTGTCAAAGTATGTCAAGGCAGTATTTCACACACGCGTTTCAGTTGGTATGCGATTCCGGATGCTATTTGAGACTGAAGAATCCAGTGTGCGGAGGTACTGATTTACACCTTCAAAGATTGATTTAGCACAATCATTATGGATTGTACATAATCTATAAGTAACTGAGTTTCATCATTCTGCATCATTCTAAGAAGGATTTTTATTTCGTAAAAAAGAGGTGTGTCCATGACTTTGTGAACCAGGTACATGGGAACCATAACTAGTATCAGTGACTTAGACCCTACACGATGGCCTAACTCTCGTTGGAGATCTGTAAAGGTGAGACTTTTTTATCCTCTTTTATTACACATAGTATATTGTACGTTTTGAGGCACTCTTATAATTTAGGGTGTGTACGAACATGGTGTTGAGCTTTGTTAAAGAAACACTAAGCTAAAGAAGTACTTATGGTTTTCTAATATCAAAGGCACACCACTAACACTAACATGAGCCACGACTCTATTTTTGTAGTCCGTTTTGATTCTTCCATTGGTTAACTTCTATAATATGATTCTAGATGAAGGAATGATAACTCCAGCCACAGTTTATTTTCCACATTCCTTTGGTAAATGCTTTGTTATTTGCTAGTTCTAATATGCATGTTGAACATAAAAGTGCTAGAATTAGAACAACGCTCCTGAAGTGGCTTGGAGAGTTTAGTTAGAGTATGCGAGAGACCACAAACTAGGGTTGTTTGTCACAGAAGCAATTTTACGCACCCCTTTGAAGTTTTTAGTGTGTGTAAGACGAGAATTTTTGATCCCTTCATCCATGGCATGTTCCAAAAGCAAGTTAAACTACTTTATATTTGTTTACTGTTAACTATTTGAGTAACTGATCTAGGTTGGCTGGGACGAGTCAACTGCTGGAGAAAGGCAGCCACGAGTGTCCTTGTGGGAAATTGAACCCTTAACAACATTCCCCATGTATCCATCATTGTTCCCCTTTCGGATGAAAAGACCATGGTATCCGGGTGTCTCATCTTTTCCGGGTGTGTTTATTGTGAGCATGAGCTAATTTATTTTCCTTTTGTTTATTTTTTTATTCTCAAGTTGTGAATAAAGATTTTTTTGAATAAACGTAGATAGTTTCATTTGCTTTTGACATGGCCAGTGGCTTATTTAACGGACTGGAGAATATGTGGTTACATCTTTCTGAACGTTCCCTTGCATGAATCACAACTTAATTATCGTCACCTCTATTGAGCAAACCCAAATAGTTTCATGGACTTCTGGAAACCGCAAGAGTTTATTAATAATGCTTCAGGAAGATTGCTTATTGAGTGACTGTTCGACAAATGTGTTTCTTGCAGATCATCGAGATGAGCCAGCCAGTGCATCTATGTATGGTTATCAAGGCTTGCAAGCTATGAACTTTCCGCAGGCTGGCATGTTACCATACATGCAGCCAAAGATTGATCCCCCATTGATTGGAATGAATCGGGATCAGCAATATGAAGCCCTTTGTGCATCTGGTTTGGCAAACATTGACAATGCGAGCCCTATGAAACAGCAGTTCATACAGTTTAATGGACCTATGCCATCCCGTCAGATGCCAGATAGCTCTAATGTGCAACTACAGCAGCCTAATGTTCAACTACATCAGTTATCACCCCAGCAAGGCATGCATGGAGAAAGCATCTTAACAGCTAACATCTCCTCTCAGCACAGTCTGGAACAGCATCATAGTAATCAGTTGAAGCAGGTGCAGCAGCCACCAAACCAAATGTATCAACAAGACCCTCAGAACCCAATTGAGCTATTTCGTCAGAGGCAACAACTGAACTCGGTATCTTCGTCAGTCCCGAAACATGAATCCACAAACTCGAAAACAAATTTTGGTGGACAAGAAAGTACTCCCACTAGACACAATTTGATTGGTTCTTTGGAAGATGGTACCAACTCCATTTATGTTGATCAGTCGCAGCAGCAATTCTACATGCCTAAGTTTTTCCATTCAGAAAGCAGCAATTTTGCGAATGCGCTGTCACTCTCTCCGTATCTAGAGAAAGATGTTGCTAGTCTACCAGACAATCATAATCCTATTAACCCTGGTCATTTTACTTATAATGTCAGTATAGACTCTTCTGGACTATTGTTGCCTACTGCTGTCCCGAATTTCACTGGCTGTTCAACAGATGCAGAGGCCTCTTCTGTGCCTCTTGCGGATTCTTCAATGTACCAGGGCTCAATGTATGGGGGCAGGCACGGATCTCCTGACCTGCATGGTGGAGGGTTGGAAAGTCAGAACTTTGTCAAGGTTACAAGAATCATTAAGTGATTGTGATATAATTAGTTATTTAAGCTTGTCATTGAGGTGAGAAATAATATTTAGATATGTGCAGGTGTACAAATCAGGATCAGTAGGGCGGTCCTTGGATATTACCCGCTTCAGCAGCTATGATGAGCTGCGGGAGGAGTTGGGTCGAATGTTTGGTATTGAGGGAAGTTTGGATGACCCTCTAAGATCAGGCTGGCAGCTTGTATTTGTCGACAGGGAGAACGATGTGCTTCTCCTTGGCGACGATCCATGGGAGTAAGTATAAACAGTTTATTTGCTTCTAATGCATCACCCATCCTCTAAAATGTCGAAATTAAACTAACATTACTACGAGCAGAAAGAGTCATACATCCAATATTGAAGTTAGAATTACAAACATTTGAAAAGAATATTGCCAGGGATTGTTTATTACTCATTTTCTGGTAGCACCAAATTTGTTTTCCTTATACTTCGTTTTTTGGGTGGATTTATTTGCAGGGCATTTGTGAATAATGTCTGGTATATCAAGATACTATCACCAGAGGATTTGCAGAAACTCGGTAATGAAGGAATTGAATCTTACACTACGGAAGCCACCCGGGGCATCAGTAGCCATGACGGTCATGGCCCTGCTTCCAAACCACCTCCCATTGGTTCTCTCGAATATTGACGTATATCGTTCTTAAGAAATCTTCATTTAAGAGTTACTTAAAGACCCCAAATATGGAAATCCTGTGAAATGGTTAGATCATGTTAGTTTTGCAAACATGTTGGGGTGTGCTACATTTTCACTGCACTGTTATTTAGATGACTTGTAGTTGTGTGTCATTACAATGATGGTTAAAGGGTCTCCAAATAGCTCATTATATCGTGACACTAGTGATGGGTGGCGTGGCATGTGTGTGTAACAACAATGCTTTGTGAAGAAAGCTGAATGAGTTTATTGTACCAAAATGTAGCTGTTTTATTGAGATTGTACCTAGACTCTTGTGCGTTGCAGGTATACAAAGCATCAGTGTCACCAGTGCTGCCTCATTATCGTTGTGGATCTTAGCTTATATCATATAGTTGCTGTGCCCTCCAATTTAGAATCAAAACTCTGTAGAAATTTGCCCATATACTTTGATAGAAGTGTCAGCCACCAGCTATTATATCAATAAAGGGACTGTAATCTACTATTGGCCATTACAAGAAATGCCGACAAGGTAGTTTGACAAAACAATACAACCAACATAACATGACAAAGGTTTGATCGGACAGGTATATGGTTTCCCTAGTCATGGCAGGTATCTATTGGCCAAATGCATCAATGAATCTCTGGATTCTTGATTGCGATCTCTCTTTCTCTTCAGCGCCATCCCCATCGCCTATGTTGTCGTGATACTCCTATATACATCAAACATTATCACTGGATAATTAAAAAACTAGCAGTTGCAATACTTACATGTGAGCCTCCAATTACATTAAACTGACAAGATACCCAATTTAACTAATCCAAAAAGAGCATATGCTAGAGGATCACAACATGATTTGTAGTGAAACACACCCCCAATAAATTAACAGTATAACCATGTAATTACATCATCCAAGGGTAAAAAAATGAATGATTTAAGTCGATTGTATATGAACCAAAAGTAGACGTAAAACCAGCTCAGATTATATTACGCAACTGTCTTACAGACATGCAAAGATAATGGTGCCCTAATACCAACAACTATGCAGAGAATTCTTAAATTCAAATGTCAAGAAGAATGTGATTAAAATTTCAGTTACCTGAAGTATCTCTACGACATCTGACTTTGAAAGTTTCTGCTGCTTGAGTAACAGGTCGATTCTAGATCTCATACCCTGGTGTCTGCAATGTTACGGATATGCATAATATATCAGCAACTGATTAATAAAAATGTTGTTCCATTAAGTCAGATATATAAATGAGTTCTAAGTAGGATAAAATGACATACTCGGATGACCACAGATGACCAAGGATGACAGCAATCAACTGCAGTACCAAAGATAGAAAGAGAGAGACATCAGCCACAGATCGACGATGACTGCTCAGAAACAGATGATGTACCAGCATTTGAAAATGAAGGAAGATATGTGACTGTAAACAACAATCAACTTAATCTATATTTAGGGCATGTGTTTTTTGATGATAAGTTATGTTTGGTAACAATGTGCTTTCAAGTTTCAACATAACTGGTGAACATCCTAACCTGCAAAGTGTAAAGTCCAGATTCGAGCTTGCGGTTGTAAAGTTCGTCTTCATCCAGCTAAAGAAAGAAACTACGATTAATTTTTGATCCCACATACAATAAGCATGCTTATCTACAAATTTTAACAGAATACATATTCAAGCAACCTTCAAATCATCAAGCTCAAGCTGGTCAATGCGCTCAGTTTCTGCCTTTACTCTATCTGAATACCTAGAAAGTGTAAATTTATTGAATTCATCAAGTATAATGTTTGTGCGCATACAAAAATCCAAAATGTGCTACATGAATATTTACCTCATATACAGTTCCATAAGTCTATCAATCTTCTCGTACTCAAATTCTACGAACTTACTCAATAATCTATCTCGTCTTGAGCCCCTCAAGATTCCACCTGGAAAACAAGCCAGGTAATTATGTAGTGATGAGCTTTCAAAACAGTGCTAACCATTTTACAATTTTGCGAAGTTAAGATATCAATCATACTAAACACTATTGTGGTAGTGCATTTCACAACATTCTTCACTAAAACTACAAACTGAAATTCACCACCACAGAAGAAACATAAACAGGTAGTTAACAAAAGTTGACAAAAAAGAAAAAGCGAAACTGCATCTAGGACAAGACAAGGGCCACAAGGCACATCAATGTAGTAGTACTACATGAAATGATCAGCCTAAACACTACAAGTGACGTGTAAATCCTCATAACATGTTTATCATCATACATGCTGCCCAGTGCCCACTTCCAAAAAATAATATTTTTAACTAACAGTGGTGTTTCAGAATTCTTAGTAGAGGTTCGTAACATTGTCCATACTTCAATACTTTTTCATTCGACAAGATATGTAATGCACTAAGGCTTACCAAATAATGACGCAATCAGAGACAAAATACGCTCCTCCAACTCCTCTTGGTATCGCTCTTTCTTGTTTTTTTTGCTCAAAGGGATCTGAGGAAGAAATATAAACAATTATGAGTTCAAAGTTAATCTATGATGGATAAAAGAAGGAACATTTAAGGCCAGAAACATGACTCAAAAGTCTAGCTATGTGAAATAAAAGCTGCAAAACATAAAATAAACATCATAGCAGTACAGAAAAGATTTAAGAAGAGGGGAAAAGAAAAAGAGTTAAGGCATCAGAGAGAAACTTGCCTTACCCATGAAAGCTGCAAATATGGTTTTAAGCCCCAAAACATCTACAAACCTTTCAGAGGCAGGAGGATACTTGGTCATTGCAAAATCCAGCGCCCTTATGGCAGATGCATATGCTAATTTCTTTTGTTTCATAATAATAATCATCAGCTCGACTCCTTCAGCCATCACAAACCTCTCTTTATTCTCTAACGGCATCAACAAACAACACAAACAATCAAACAGATTTTCCACCATCTCTTCCTCGTCAGAACTCTTAGGATCTCTAGATTTATACATAGCCACAGCCTGAAGCACTACATCGACCCCGTTCATTTGCCCCAATCTCTTCTGATTTGCAGTACTATTCTGCAACAAAATTGCCAATATTTCCGATGCATACTGCTTATTACTATCAAACTCCCTAATCTTAATCTTACCAAGCAACCACCTAAATATTTTGGTCCTTTCACATACCAACTCAGCCACCGCAGGCTTAACTTCTATCAAATTCTCAATAGTCGCCAGCGTACTATACACAGACGCTGCCTCATCCGGATCATTATCTGTAAGCCTATGTAAATTCTGAACCAACAATTCAAGCACATTATTCTCCACCAATGCATCCACCAACACTAGCGCAGGCTCATCATTATCCTCTAATATATCCTCATCAGTCAAATCTTGCAGCAAATTAACAGCATCAACAGCAATATCACTATTATCATGCGCCAAAAGATTCACAATTGAAGGAATCACATTCAAATTCACCAAGTCAGGATACAATTCAGGTCCACCAGCAAGCACTCTAAGCTTCTGAATCTCCTCATGAAGCTCAATCTCCGTATCAGCAAACTTATCCGGCTGGTCCGGATACTTTAAACGAGCGGCGATGTTGTCTCGTAAACGGCGTTCGAATCCAAGCACAAGCTTTTTTAGGGTTTTGAGGTCTAAGACTTCGACAGGGTTCTGCGACTTCTCGAGGGCTTCGAGAAGTGAGAAATCGATGTCGCCATTTCTGCTGTCGTTTGACTCTATTTCAGCCGGGCGCTTGCGTTTGGGAGCCGGATTTCTACCGCCGGCGAGTTCCATGAATTCTGATCGGAGCTGTGGTGTAAATGAACTAACCCTAACTCGGAAAGAGGGTTGATGAAAATAATTGAACCGGAATGTGATTGATTGAACCGAGGGTTCAAATTCAGGCTTCTGTCCCAATTAATCATAATTAATAATTATAATCCTTCTCATAAAATAACACATTTTTCTTGATCTGTAAACTAATTGCAATAATTAATTTTTTAAATTAAATTTCAAACTTATTTTACTCGTTAATTATATTATGCATCAACAACCGAAATTGTGACACAATCTTTCTTAACATTAATTATGAATCATCATGTAAATATTTAACCATAAACAATATCTTATTTCAAATTTGTTAATAGATAATTTTCAAAATTAACAATATATTTTATTTAAGATTGAGAGTAAGAGTAATATTAAAAAATAAAACGATATTTGTATAAATTGCATTTTATTTATTTGACATCAGCTAATCCGAAACAATAATTTGTACAAAACAAAACACAATTTCAAATTTCCAAACAAAAATCAAACCTACGAAAAACCCTAAACTTGCGTTCCAAGTAATGACGTCATTCAATCGTCTCAACCAATCGGCAAATCCCCATCGACAATCTCCAAAAGCTCTGCTACAATCTTAGGTCCGCAACTCAAATCACAGTAACACCGACAGTATCCAACACCCTCATCCCAAATCATATTCATCAAAACATCAACCATCCTCTCCCGCACGTGCACATTCTCCACTCCATATGACGTCATCTTGATATGGATCAGTTTCCGCAATTCGTCATAACCATCTGACTTCATCATCACATCTTCAGATTCTATTGTTAAAGTACATTCTTCTTTCAGACTTGTGAAGTTTTTTGCTCTGATGATGTAGCGCAAGAGTATTGAGATTTCATATTGTTGTTCTTCGTGTTCTTCAAGATCGTATGGCTTTGATTCATCAGATTCTCTCCAAACGTTGTAATGCAGATTGTTCCAGTATGTGAGATTCTTTCTTGAAGTCATTCTTGCTGTTGTTTGATTCTTTAGTTTGCTGTTGTGATTAGTTTCAGGCCGTTTGAGCTATGCATATATATAGAGGTGTGGATTCTCTGTTTCGGTTCTTAAAATTGAATTTAGAAACATTCAAAAAGTTTCTAAATTTTGATTCACACATGTTTCTAAAAAATACCTAATGGAATAGTTTCCTATAAATTACTGAAATGGACATGCCTAGAAAGGAGCCTTTTTCACTTATGGAATGAGGCCTCAGTGTAGCACTTGCCTAGCTAGCTTTGGTTTTCTGTGGACTTAGCAAGGGATAATGGTAGGATTCAGTGGAGTGTCTACGTCTCGGTCGCACATATCGTCATTGATGCTAACCACACCTTCCTCCTGCACTCACAATTTTCATTATATAAGCGTGAGATTTCAGCCTACGTTTTGAAAGGAAAGAAAACATACAAGTGTTTTTCACCTTTGCGAGATTTCTCATATATATTGAAGGACCGTGGTTAGTGTATCTAGGGACTCAGGAACTGTTAGGGACCTGATCCCAGACTGCAGGGACTTCACAAAGTATACACGCAGCGGAAATAACGTCGAATGATTTCTTTATTAAACCAATCGACTATACAAATACCTACAATATTTGTACACATGTAACAACTACTCAAGCTATTACACAAAGGAAGGAAGTCAGCTCACCCAGAGGTTCAGGACCTCCGTTCGTGACTTCAGAGACGCGTACCACACACGATTCCCCCTGAATCTGTTGTAGCTCTCTCACGCCAAGGAGCTGGGTTCTGATGCACTTTAGCCTTACTCAGAGTACCCTCGTTCTCCTTGAGTTCCCTCCACAGTGTCTCCAGGTCCTCGAGTCCCTCAACTCCGAGCTGCCGTTCTTGATGCGCTTTAGCCTTACACAAGAACACTTGAACTCCTTCGAATCTCTTGCTAGATCCTTGAGTTGCTCACTGAGGTCTGGATGGAAGACACCTCCTTGGATTCCTCCTGAGATCCCTCGCACCGTGGCTGGGATGTCCGTCTACCACCAGGTCCTTCAGACCTTCAACTCCGAGCTTATCTTCTTGATGCACTTTAGCCTTACACAAGAAGATCTTCAACTCCTTTGAATCACTCTCTAGATTCCTTGAGTTGCTCTTGAGTTGTTGGTGGGAGAGGCGAGTTCAAAATGAGTTCATCCATCTCATTTTGAATACAAACCCTCTGCAGGGTCTTGTCCTCGGATGAACAGTGTCCGATGGCACTGTTCACTTTATGCTTTCGGCTGGGCCTCCTCCTATTATCCAATAGGTAGAGCATGGTCTTCTATTGTCCACTAGGTGCAGCATGCTCTCTAATATCTCCAAGATATTCTCGAGTTCCAAGGTCGGCTAGATTGGTACTTTCTGCAGCAAGCTTTTCTCTTTCTTGTACAGCTGTCCTTCACGTGATCTGCTGTTCTGTCAGGTCCCTGATTGTTACTTCCAGGTACTTGATCCCATCAAGTCCTTCGTGATCATCAAGTCCTTCTGTCCATTGCTCAGGTACATCAACCTGAACACTTCACTCAAGACATCAAATGAATGCTGTCATCATCAAAACATGGGTATGAAGATCCTTTGAGTTCACAAGAGGTATCCGAACCTCCAAACCCTCTTGAGGGATGTGAACCTCAGGATCTAACAATTTCCCCCTTTTTGATGATGACAAACACATGATAGACAATATAACAAAATCATATCAGAGCAATGGACTATATAGTCTATCTAGTGAGTCACAAGTATGGACAGTTCCCCCTTAACCCTAACCAGGGCTCTCACTCGAGTATCAGAGACAGGTCCCTGATATGATTCCCCCTGAGTGAGATACCCATAACTCTTCCCCCTTTTGGCATCATCAAATAAGGATTAGAGAGTTAAACAAATAAGCCATCAATAGGATTAGTCAAAACATGCAATAAGATTGAAATTATGCAAACTTCAAAATTAAATGCAAGATGTCAAGAGTGCATAACAAAAAAAAGGATAAATGTGGTGGGGAGCAAGGAATGGATAAGTCTATGGTGGCGAAGGGTATTAGCATTCACTGACTCAGGTTCGCGAACCTGATCCAGACACTAGGTTCCCAACCCTGATCACATCCTTGATCTTAATCACGAGGTTCCTGAACCTCTGACTTCCATATCGACTTCTTTTCTTCACGACATCAAACTCCAAGTTTAGCCGTGTCATCCTCTCCTCCAACTCCAAGATCACATCCTTGATCTTATGAAGTCTCTGCTCAACACCAACCTTTTCTTTATCACGAGGTTCCTGAACCTCTGACTCGTACACTAATGTCCTTAGCTTTTTGAATGAGGGCATTGAAGCATCCACTACCTCGGCGATTCTCTCAGGACTTGGTTCCTTCTCTGAACTTTCCTGGTTCGCATACCTGGTGTGTGCCTGCAGGTTCCTGAACCTGCTTCAGCCATAAGCGTCTTTGCTTACTTGATGTCTTCGACAATCGATACCTTGACCGTCGGCTGGTCCGCAATCTCCTTTGCGTCCCCCATTGTTGCTTCAGGTCCACCTTCTGGGATCTGAACTTCAGTGCCACTACTGGAGACATGTTCTCCTTCTGCATCTGGATAGGGATCTGACATGTACACATACCTCAGCATATTGCTCAAGTACCTGAATCTGTTCACTGACCTGAACAAGTGAATGCCATACCCATACCTTCCATAGACTACACAAGGGACGTTGTGATGGATTGGCTGAACCCAAAGGGTTATAAAGTGTATGAACATCACAACTGAAATCACTCATATCTCACCTTTAGTGAATTTTGTATCAGGTCCCTCAGTGTGTGTGGCTAAGGTGGCTTATGTACACTTCCTTCATGAGGTTTGGGATCAAGATCCGGAAGGTACGGCTAGAAAGAAATTCAGCACAAAATGACATACACATTTAATCAAGAAGTAATGCATGCAATCAATCTATCACACATAGACAAAATCACATACTTAGGCTTATAAGCATAACTAACTACCTTACTCTAACCAATCATCGGAAGAAAAGTTAGGAGTACCTCACTAGGTAGAGATCATGCCAAGAGCCATTCTAAACTTCTCGAACGGTTCCCTGCTCAGGGCCTTGGTGAAAATATCAGCCACTTGCTCCTCGTCCTACATGACTCCATGCACACAAGTCCCTTCTCTACACAATCCCGAATAAAGTGATGTCTAATTTCAATGTGCTTCATCCTACTATGGTGAGTTGGATTCTTAGCAACAATTATAGCACTTGTATTATCACAATATATAGGAATTTTATCAAAGAAAAGATTGAAGTCACTTAGCTGGTTCCTCAGCCATAGGAGCTGTGCACAACAGGACCCTGCAGCAACATACTCGGCCTCCGTAGTAGAAAGCGCTACTGAGTTCTGCTTCTTAGATCCCCAAGATACTAAGCAAGAGCCCAGATACTGTGCCATCCCTGATGTGGACTTTCTATCAGCTCGGTCCCCAGCATAGTCTGCATCGGTATATCCCTCCAATGTCAGGGACTTGAACCTCGGATACCACAGAACCAGGTTCCTCGTTCCCTTCAAGTACCTCAGAATCCTCTTCACAGCCTTCACGTGTGATTCCCTGGGATCTGACTGGTACCTGGCACATACACAGACACTAAACATTATATCAGGACGACTAGCAGTAAGATAGAGTAATGAACCTATCATGCCCCTGTATAGCGTAGGATCTGTCTTGGGAGAGCTCTCGTCCCTGGACATTAAGTCGCTGGTAGAGCTTGGAGTAGTCGAGGGCTTTGATGTCTCAAGTCCATACTTCTTGACTACCTCGGTCAGGTACTTCTCTTGGTGTATCTTGGTTCCTGACTCTCCCTGACTATCTGAAGTCCCAGAAAGTATGTGAGTTCCCCCACCATACTCATCTCAAATTCACTCTCCATAAGTTGAGTAAACTTCTTGACTAGGTCCTTACTAGTCGATCCGAAGACTATATCATCCACATAGACTTGCACCACCAAGAGATGTTTCTCCGTCCTTAGAAGAAACAAAGTCTTATCCACGGTCCCTCGTTCATATCCATGAACTATGAGAAATTCTGATAACCTCTCGTACCATGCTCTAGGTGCTTGCTTTAATCCATAAAGCGCCTTGTCCAGGACATATACCTTGTCCGGATGATCAGGGTCTTCAAACCCTGGAGTCTGCTTCACGTATACCTCCTCCTTGAGGTACCCGTTCAAGAATGCCGTCTTCACGTCCATCTGATGGAGCTTGAATCCATACTGAACTGAATAGGCAACTAGCAATCTGATAGCTTCTAGTCTCGCTACCGGTGCGAAGGTCTCATCGTAGTCGATGCCCTCCTGTTGATTGTACCCTTGCACAACCAACCGAGCCTTGTTCCTCACAACAAGTCCCTGCTCATCCTTCTTGTTCCTGAAGACCCATCGAGTCCCTATCACCTTCCGATTGTCTGGTCTAGGTACTAGTCTCCATACTTTGTTCCTCTCGAACTGATGCAATTCCTCATGCATCGCTTGAACCCAATCGGGGTCCTTGAGTGCCTCCTGAACCGTCTTAGGTTCCATCAGGGACACGAACGCGGTCTGAACCCGTTCTCCTTTGATAGCAGCATAACAATAGAAGTCTTGAAGTCTCCTGTTTGGTTGACTAACCCGAGCACTTCTCCTCTGTGGAACTACCTCTCCTAAGGTCTCCAACTCATTGTTATCTTCCTGAGGTCCCTGATCTGGATCAAGTACCTCCTGCGTATCATCAGGTAACTGATCTTGCACAAGTCCCTCATCATGGACTTGATCCTCATCAATACCATCAGGTACTGGATTCCCATCGACACCTTCCTGTGCCTCATCGATACCCTCTTGTACCGGACCCTCTGTGTCTTCAGCCTCTGGCCGTGTGAACACAAAGACTTCTGCAGGTTCCTGACTCTCTTGATCGTTGCCAGGGTCATGAACCTCAGCAGGGTTCCTTGGCATGACATTCTCGTCAAATACCACATGTACACTCTCTTCGACTGATCTAGTCCTCTTGATGTACACCTTGTAGGCTCTACTATGCATTGAGTAACCCACAAATATTCCTTCTTCGCTTCTAGCATCAAACTTCCCAAGTTGATGTTTCCCGTTGTCATGGACGAAGCACCGACACCCGAATACCCTCAAGTGTGATATAGAAGGTCTTCTGCCCTTCAACAACTCGTACGAAGTCTTGTTCAGAAGTGGCCTCAAGTAGGCCCTGTTCAACACATAGCACGCTGTGCTCATGGCCTCTGCCCAAAATCTCTTTGGCAGTCCACTCTCAAGCAACAAGGTCCTGGTCATATCTTCCAGGGTCCTGTTCTTCCGCTCAACTACCCCATTCTGCTGTGGAGTCCTCGGAGCTGAAAAGTTGTGATGAACACCCTGACTAGCACACCAGCTGATGAATTGTGCGTTGTCAAACTCAGTACCATGATCTGATCTGATGCTTCTGAGTTTCTTAACAAGTGAAGTCTCTACTTCCTTTGCCCAGGTTCCGAACCGATCAAATACCTCAGTCTTTGAAGATATAAAAATCGTCCATGTAAACCTTGAATAATCATCAACCAAGACGAACACATACTTGTTCCCTCCGATTGATTGAGTCCTCATTGGCCCGCATAAGTCCATATGCACCAATTCCAAGGGACTGCTGGTACTCACAACCTTCTTTGGCTTGAATGAGGTTCTCGTCTGCTTTCCTCTTGTACAGGGTACGCATACCTCGTCAGGTACCTGACCAAGTTCAGGAAGGCCTCGAACAAGATCCAACCTCTGAAGTTTCTGCATCAACTTCCGATTCACATGACCAAGACGTCTATGCCAAAGGTTTGAGTTGTCTGCCCTAGATGACAAACAGAGGTACTCATCCGGATCCCAACTCGGATCGGTCTTGTATACCCCATTATCAACCGTGCCTTTGAGAAGAATCTTACCTGTGCTAAGAGACTTAACAAAACACCCATTAGATGTGAAAACAACCTTGTTGTTTCCTCCTTGACAAAGTTGATAAACACTAAGTAAATCAAATTTAAGTTATGAACCAAGTTCACATTATCAATGCTAACCTTTTCCGATAAGCTTACCATACCGGTACCAAAGATCTCACCCTTGCTCTTGTTTCCAAAGGTAATAGAGCCCCCTGGATGCTGCTGCAGTGAAGAGAAATAGTCCATTTGACCTGTCATGTGGCTTGAACACCCGCTGTCCATATACCAGGGACCTGTTCCAGTACCAGTCCCTCTCTTCACCTCCTTGGATGAGGATGATGAGGATCCACCTCTGGCCATAAGACATGTGGTCCTTCTGAATCTTGACCTCACATTGGCTATCCAGGTCACTGTCTTCCTCGGAGTCCCCCCAAGCAGCGATCATGGCCTTGTTGTCCTTAGGTCTCTCACCGTGAGGCCTTTCCTTGTTGTGAGTTTGATCCCACTTTTTCTTTCTGCAATCCTTAGCAAAATGTCCTTTTCTGCCACAGTAGAAACACTCATCGTCCATTGTTGCAGTTCTTTTCTGACGTTGGGTTTTTGAGTTCCCTGGATTCGGTTTCAGGGTCATGACCTTCATCGCATCCGTCAGAAGTTTTTCATCCCCTCTTCCTTCTTTCTTTCACCAGACCTTTGTTGAACTTCTTCCATTTGGAGTTCTTCTGGTTCTTTCCCTTCTCAGAGACCAAAGCAATCTGCTTTCCGGATCTTTGAGGTTCGCGACCCTCTAGCTTCATCTTCTCAATGAGCATGTCACTCTCCAACTTAGATACCAGGTCCTCTAGGGTCATTCTCTTAGTATCAGCAAGTGAAGCTAAGGTCCTTGATATGTCATCCCACTCCGGTGACAATCCTTGAAGGAAGTGATGGGTAATCTCCCATGTCTCGTACACTTTTCCAAGTCTTGACAAGGTAGCCAAGCATCCTTGAAACCTTGAGTGATACCCATGTATCGACTCATCCTTGTTTTGACGAAGACTCCTGTACTTCGTCTGTGCAGTGAGGATCCTGTTCTTTCTGACGTCCCCCGAACCATCATATATCCTCCTGAGAGCATCCCAGACCTCAGACGGGTCTGTGTAGATGATGACCTTCTCTAGATCACCAGGTTCCAAAGCAGCATGCAGAACCTTCATGGCTTGAGCGTTCTTCTGAAGCTTCTTGAAGTCCTCAGTGGTGTAGAGAGCCCTCGGCTTCTCTTTGGTCTGGTCTTCATCATCCATGATGAGCTGACGACCCTGCTCAATGATCTGCCATACCTCGCCATCTAAAGCAAGGACGTGTTCCTCGAACCGAATCGCCCAAGAGTCATACTCTCCCGGTTTGAGCTTTGGAGGTGTTGAGAACGAATCACCACCTGACATACCTGCAAACTAACCAACAATCTAGAGCACAGGGCTCTGATACCAATTGAAGGACCGTGGTTAGTGTATCTAGGGACTCAGGAACTGTTAGGGACCTGATCCCAGACTGCAGGGACTTCACAAAGTATACACGCAGCGGAAATGATGTCGAATGATTTCTTTATTAAATCAATCGACTATACAAATACCTACAATATTTGTACACATGTAACAACACCAAGCTATTACAAAAAAGTCAGCTTACCCAGGGTCAGTACCCTGTTCGTGACTTCAGAGACGCTACCACACACGATTCCCCCTGAATCTGTTGTAGCTCTCTCACCCAAGGAGCTGGGTTCTGATGCACTTTAGCCTTACTCAGAACCCTTGTTCTCCTGAGATCCCTCCACAGTGTCTCCAGGTCCTCGAGTCCCTCAACTCCGAGCTGCTTCTTGATGCGCTTTAGCCTTACACAAGAACACTTGAACTCCTTCGAATCTCTTGCTAGATCCTTGAGTTGCTCACTGAGGTCTGGATGGAAGACACCTCCTTGGATTCCTCCTGAGATCCCTCGCACCGTGGCTGGGATGTCCGTCGTTACCACCAGGTCCTCGAGACCCTTCACTCCGAGCTTATCTTCTTGATGCACTTTAGCCTTACACAAGAAGATCTTCAACTCCTTTGAATCACTCTCTAGATTCTTGAGTTGTGCTTGAGTTGTTGGGAGAGGCAATTCAAAATGGCTCCAATCCTCATTTTGAATAGAGACCCACTGCAGGGTCTTGTCCTCGGATGAACAGTGTCCGATGGGACGGCACTGTTCACTTTATGCTTTCGGCTGGGCCTCCTATTATCCAATAGGTAGAGCATGGTCTTCTATTGTCCACTAGGTGCAGCATGCTCTCTAATATCTCCAAGATATTCTCGAGTTCCAAGGTCGGCTAGATTGGTACTTTCTGCAGCAAGCTTTTCTCTTTCTTGTACAGCTGTCCTTCACGTGATCTGCTGTTCTGTCAGGTCCCTGATTGTTACTTCCAGGTACTTGATCCCATCAAGTCCTTCGTGATCATCAAGTCCTTCTGTCCATTGCTCAGGTACATCAACCTGAACACTTCACTCAAGACATCAAATGAATGCTGTCATCATCAAAACATGGGTATGAAGATCCTTTGAGTTCACAAGAGGTATCCGAACCTCAAAACCCTCTTGAGGGATGTGAACCTCAGGATCTAACATATATCTTTGTGTAATTCCCAGTTGGGTATAGAACTTCTATTATATCAGCTAGGACAACTTGCGGCTGTGAAACTCCTCCGTCGAACCAATCTTATAGTTATACACAGATAGCCACGAGAAATACTTTACGGATGTTTAGGGTATAAAGAAACTACACAGGTAGCAAACAAGGTAACTTTATGAACATACCTAGTGCATCCTTTTGACTTCTCTTGTCATATCTCCAGAGGTTTTTGCTAGTTAGGAAACCGAAGCAGGATACATCTGCTAGTCCGGTGTTTTGAATAAATGAGGAGAGGTTGTAGGCAGCAGGATCCGCTGTGTATGTTTCATCGATCACAACTTCCACAGTCTGCATTGTTAAACCAAAACATAAGTTACACGCGTAGCTGGAAAAAGAAAAGTAATGGAAATGGAATGCGATGTGATGTACTAAGATCCAACAAGTTCCGGAAACTCTTGTAAAACGTACACAATAGAAGCTTACACATAATATTGCTTGAAATTCATCAAGGTCTTCTGGAATGGAAATATTGTAAGACATCTTACTTATGGAGGTATCGAAATTCTCTCCTCCTGCATCTACAATATACTGATCATAAGAGAACGGTTAGAGTTGTCGGACAAACTTTAAAAGAAATTCTAAATGACATAAACAACTTTTCAAAAAACACAAACTTATTGTACCTGCAACTTATACAATTCACTTGTAAAGGACCAGACACCCTGCAACCAAATACCTCAACAAAATTATCCTCTATAAAATCAAAATCTGAACAAGATATGCTTAAGTACAGTTTTGACTCGGGTAATGGATGAATAAAGTAGTTACTGAGACGCTTACATCTTCATATGCCATCCAAGCAACTGATGGCTTTAATGTGGATTCCCTTCGCTTGGCTGCCAGGTTGGTCAGGCACATGTAATTTTCTTTCACCTGTCATTTTAAGAAACCGATATGTTTGTTGGTTACCATGTTGCACAGTAACTAGGAACAAGTTGAGTGAATGATGGGTTTTTTTCAAAAAAAACCTTACAAGGGGCAGTGTGGCAGACTACTTACTTGATCGTATACTTGATTGGCTCTGAGTTCAAGATTTGCAAAAACTCCAATATATTTGATCCATTCTGCTCTCTGTAACTCAAAATAAAGCATGATGCGTGATAAACTGCTGTGAAAATTATACTTTTCCGATGGCATTTTTAGCGGATTACCTGTAGAGCACTGTCCTCTACTTGAGGAGAAAATGTGGCAAAATTACAAGCTTGAGGCTGATCTGTGTTGGTGATGAAATGAGCTGCAAACTCTGCAAGTTGCTGAGGTGAAGTGTTGTTCACCTTCTCAATTTGTCCTGTTTTGTAAGCTTTCAAAACACACTCGGACGCTATTGAGTCTGATGTGATCCCCTTCATGCTTCCTAATAGTCCTAGTAGCTGCAACATCAGTCTCTCAAGTTACAAAACAAAGACAACTGTAACGAAAAATGTATGATTACAACTTACTTGCCAAAGCTTAGAATCCTCACCTCAAAAAATGAAACTGGAAATGGCACAACACAAAAAAAGCATAGTTATTATAAGTTCTCGTAAGTCACGGCACATATAACACATTATGCCTACAAAGTGAAAATTGTTCGGAGTGGTTATTATAAGTATTTTTACCTGGGAACGAAACGGTGTCCGCAGAAAAGTTAGCCAATGGGATCACAAATGATTTTATCCTTGTAGTGCAATACTTTGTCCTTGTAGCCATCCTTGAACTTCCCTGTTCAATACATCAACTCTTCATATTGCATTGTCCAAAAAGTTCCATTTCAAAAATAAACAAAAATCATTCACAAACTTGGAACTGAAGGCTACCTGCATAAGAAGATAGCTTTTGCTATCAACAGCATTTTTGATGACCTTAAAACTCTGTCCATAATAAATGTGGAATCCCACCGCTAGTTCCGCTCTGGAAATGTTCCCTGGAGGAGCTTTGACAGCGGCAGGCGTAGCGTCAAAGGCCAAGGTCATTAAACTTCCCTGATCCCATGCTAGAAGGAAAAGCAAGAAGCAGAAGGTATGAGAATTGTGGATTTGTGTAGAAGTGGTAGAAGATGCAAATGCCATTGGATATTTTCCTATGTTGTTGATCTCTGCAATGTGGACAAGTGAGATCAACAGACAGATATGTACAAAGATTTATACAACCAATAATTTTAGGAGGCTTGCCATTTGTTTGTCGAGACACTTTTTAGTCTTTGTTGTTTTTAAAATGTATATATCCCGTGAACAAAAGAGAAGAAAACAAAAGCTCACATGTAGTTATGGTTTTAGAATTTTCATATTGAGTTTTTTTTTTTTTTTTTTTTGATTCAATTTTCATATTGAGTTTTGAGTAGTGGAAGACTGTGACTTATGGAATGGAAGCAGCTGGATTTGTCATTTTCTTTATGAACTTTTGCTCCTTATTGATTAAATCAGCTGCTTAATAAATTCTATGGTATGTGTTGTGAAGCATTCTCTATCACCACTTACATGGGTTCCTCCTTTAATAGTTCGGATACATGATAAACCCAAATATTAGAAAATATTCGTCAGTAGTTATGATCAATTTAACTACAAAAGTTCATTTTCAAATTCATCAAAGTCATTACTTATCAAATTAGAGAAATCATGTGCAACTCACATGTCTCAATAATGTGGTGGCACAATCTCGTGTATAGATAAAATGCAATCAACGGATGTAAAGTGTGATTCACAAATCCACCGAAAAAGATGAATCCATATGTGTAATTTTTTACATAGATATGAAGTGAAGTAAAGAATACAGTGGATGCACTACTATTACCATAGAGCAGTATGGGTATCATGTGAGTGCACAGCACGCTGAGAATTTAGATATGCAAAATGGTGAAACATGCATAATGGGATGTGGTGTGATCACGGGCTCTGCCTCTACTTGCTAGTGTTTTGTATAGCTGTAATTCAACTATATGCATCATATGTTGGTAAATGCCATGCCACCACTATTCTGTTAGTACTTTTATCTCATCTCTTTTTTACCAAATTTCTTACAGGTCTTCAGGGCCATTGATTTTCTGATCATTCACAATAATCATAGGAGAAATGTAAATAAATTCAAGCCTTCAAACCACATGGAGAAGAATGAATGTTCATACCTTGATATAGATGACAGCACCGTCGGGAATTTCTAGTTTTATCTTGCCGACAATGCTCACTTTTCCCTATAAGGATTACAGGTACAACAAATGTTGGAAACAACGGTACAAACGTATTAATTCTACAGACTGAGAACATTCTGAAAGATATATTTATTGGAAATGTATCATGTGGATCCTCTCAATTTGGTGGACTCGTGGATCCCCTCTTGCACCCGTTGATTATATTTTTTGGACGCACCAGATTGTGTCAACGCATTAATGAAGCACGTGACTTGCACGTGTTTTGCATGTGATGCACACGTGATGTCCACATGACAAATGCACATACGTGGCGCAATCTGATGCATCCAAAAAATGCAATCAACGGATGCAAGAGGGGATTCACGAGTCCACCAAATTAAATGGATCCACAGGATACAACCTCTATATTTATATACACAATCTGCCAACAGCTACTGAAGCGTATAAAGGGTATTATAAATCATACAAATGACTGAGTGAGGAAGCAGTCATTTGTGGTGAAAATTTATAAGACCTAATTTATTGTAAAGGGATAATTACAAAAAACCGCCCTCATAATAGGGGGTATTTCACGGAACCATCCTCATAATGTGATATTACAGTAAACCACCTCTTTTTATCATTCCGTTATCATTTAACCACCTCGACACTATTCCGTCAAATATTCCGTTAAATATTTTCAAATTTTAATATAATAGTATTATTTTTATTATAATACACCACCCGTATAATAAATAAATTTTCACTTCACCACCTCTATAATCATTTCCGTTATCATTTCACCACCTCTGTTAACAGAGAGGTAGTTAAATGATAACGGAGCAGAGAAAGAGGTGGTTTACTGTAATATCACATTATAAGGGTGGTGCCGTGAAAAATCTCCTATTATGAGGGTGGTTTTTCGTAATTAACCCTATTGTAAATGACTATGTTGAATTAAACCACACAATACACCACATCCTAATCAAAACTAGCAAAAAAACTACTTAGTCTCACAAAAATGGTAATTACAAATGAGTAGCTATCTGAAGGCATTGAACAAAGCTCTCACAATACAAGTTTTTTCTGAGAATGACATGATCAAATTTTGATACACGAAATTTAAAGCCAAAACTGACACGTTCCTCCATCACAAATTTCAACATTCAACACGGGGGACACAGTATTGCTATATCCCATTATAACAGTTAATGAAAGCAGCTGCCTATGTATTATAACGGAATATCATACAATGAGACTAACTGGCTTACTAGTGTCTTTAATTTGCTGTGTCTCTTGCGTATCCGCAAAGAGAAGCTACATGGTTTTTATTCATCATAGCTGGAGTTGTGCATTTGACTAGTAATTATCTAGATGAACCTGTAAATGACGGGAAAATGATCAATGCAAATACATAACACACCCCATAACTACTAACTAGAACACAGTACAGAGCATGGTTGATACAAAGGAACTAAACGATTTTACAAAGGATTAAACAATTTTAAACTATGGATAACAATCAATACTACCAGTAGACAACTTCTGCTTATTACTATTAATTTAAGGAACTAAATCGTGTATGCCACCCAAAATATTACTCATGTACCAAATACATATTATTCATGCATCAGTTTGTATACCTTAAAATTATGGACTCGGAATGCTGGGGCGGCTCTATAGGCTAAAAATTGAGGCAACTGCCTCAGGCCCCATTCTCATTAGTAAAAAAATTACACTACAAAAGGCCACATTTTTAGAGAAAAAATCAGAAATTTATATTGAAAAGGCCACAAAAATTATTAATTTTATATAAATCAAGGCTACTATTTCAATCTCGCCTCAGGCCTCTCAAACGCTTGAGCCGGCCAATTGGTGATTCATATAGGAATCAATTTCTTCCTTTGTGTCTCAAAAAGTATGATTCTAATTAAGAAAGATAAAAAAATATCACTAATGTCCGGACCTTCCGCACTTTTTGGTAATTTCGTAAGAATCATCAAAATATCTCTGACTATTAATTCTTTATCTTGTTCCAAAACTAATAATATTTTTGTCTTTTAGAACATTAATGTATATATCGAAGCCGGATGCATATAACACTGCTCCATTTTTGACACTCCTTATCCATGAATATCCATTTAGCAATGAAGAGTTGTAGGAGGCTAAATATTACAAGATTTGTATGTGCATTAAGTTTTTATGTGAATAGTGAGTGATATGACATATTATGAGAATTGTTCATACTCCGTACTAATAACTGAATCTCAGATTCTCAGATAACGTAGGATCTCATTTGAACTTTATTATTGTCATTATGACTCCATTACAATCCAGCTAACGTCACAATCTCGCCAGAATTCCCTACGTGGCCGCAAACACGCCCCTTCACAAGCACTAAGGGTTACAAGTCACGGCAGCCCCACCTGAACCGTTTAGAAATCACCATCACTATTTATTTCTGATCTAATAAATGGTGCACCATATCCTTGAGAGGCATTTGATAGCACACATCGTACTTGGATGTTTGGGCAAGGGTAAATATCCAGTGCACTTTTGACACCCACTGGCCACTTGTGCACCAGTCCAAAGCTCAAATCAAATCTATTCATTCCCAAATCCTTACATGCCAAACTTGTAAGATATTTTTGGTTAAACATTGTTTGTTCCGAAACAGATATATTGACTTGTATGAAAGCCGTATCACAATCATGGGGACCATATGCATGAAACCTTTAGGCTGTATGCCGTATGGTTGAAAGAACGCTGTCGTTGAGGCAGAGTTACATACACTTGAAACTGCACGTCTTATAAACTCTACTTGCTATTCCCTTTGCCGAGTTTGAACCAAATCAACTGCTCACTAGGGATTTAGGAAAAGTTGTGATCGGGGTAATTTTCCGCACACTAAAAATAAGTGGGTGTAAAACACAAAATAATCAAGATTTTAGTAAAAATTATCCTATACATCAAATTTGATATTTACGTTTACATAAGGACGATTAGAATTTAAGCAATTTTAAATGTTGGACCAAGAACATAATCAGTAAGCCATCACCACTTCTACTGTTTCAAAAACATTTAAACGATTTCGATTAGGATTATGTGAGATATGAATTTATCGTAAGGTAAAATGATAAAATCTGAATTGTTGATTTGATTAATCTGACGATTGAAATTAAAGTAAGTTTTAATTAAAATTGATGATTGAATTTTTAAAAAACATGAAGCGGTTTGAATTATTAAAAATTAACGGCTGAGATCGTATTCTACAATCTTGATCTTTACCTTGTAATGCAATATTACCAAATCTCAAAGAGTCGATTTTTTGATACATATGAGTATATGACATGAAACTTTAATGCAAACAGATCACACATTTCAATTTCCAATCCCAACCATGTTGACATTTTTACCCTTCAAATCGGTATGCGGCTACTCTCCCTCCAGCTTCAATACCCCACAACCACACTATTCTTCTATATAAACAACTTCCGCATTCTTCGCTCTAACCACTTTTCTCGTCTTTTCACCTACTCTTCCTCTCCTCGTCGCCTCCGTCCTCCGCCGTGCAGATCTACTGAAATGACGTTCGCTAAGATCAACGTCGCCAATCCGATCGTCGAGATGGACGGTCAGATCTCTCCCCTGTACACTAATATAATTCGCTCTTTGATAAATTACAATCGATCCGATTAGATCTGTGTTCGATTAGCCGATCATGTACTCTCGTTTGTACACCAGAAGCTTTACGGATCTGATTCGGTTTAATATCGGCAGTACTGTATAGTTTTAAGTAGTTGTGTAGATACATGGTTTGTGACTGAAGCAAGGGAAGTGAAGTTGCTAAATACTTTATTTATACACTAACATGATATACAAAGGAACCTTGTGGCTTTTTGAGTGTGACAGATTGTGAATGTTTGGTCAGTTTGATTCAAATTTCTTATAATGAAGGGAGATAATGTTGAATCAACTCTGACTGCAAGTTCGTTTGTATGTTGTAGGTGATGAGATGACTCGGGTTTTCTGGAAGTCAATTAAAGATAAGGTGATGATGCACGTTTGAAATATTTTTTTTGTCAGTTTTGCTTCAAGTTCCTAGATTGTAGTTCTTTTTATGCAGCTATAAATGTACGTTATGTGTGCAGCTTATATTCCCATTTCTTGATTTGGATATCAAGTATTTTGATCTCGGCCTTCCACATCGTGACGCCACTGATGACAAAGTCACGGTTGAAAGTGCTGAAGCTACACTTAAGTAAGTTGCAAAAGTAGTCTGCATGTTGCATTTTTTAAAGAATAATTCATCTTGAAGACTTTTCTTCCAGACACAGAGTAACCAGTTTCTAGTGTTTGTAAATGCGAGTAAAAATATTAAATTTAAGAATAGTTTTTAAGGGTTGATTTTTTGTAATGTACCCATCCGAGGAACTTTCCTTTGCGAGAAAGGTAAACGCATGACTTTCAAAAAATTATTCTCGATAGCAATTTGTGAAGGACCATGGTGCTCTCCAGTTGTAATATTTTGCTCAAGTTTCTATGCACAGATTTATATTATGCTAAGAAAAATACATTTTTACGGAGAATATCTGACTGCAGGTACAATGTTGCAATCAAGTGTGCAACTATCACTCCAGGTACATGATTCTCAGTCAACTATCTGAATGCAGATAGTATTTTCAAGATCATGGGGATAAACATGTCATCGTTTTGGTTATCTGCAGATGAAGCCCGAGTGAAGGAATTTAGTTTGAAGCAAATGTGGAAGAGTCCTAATGGGACTATCAGAAACATTCTGAATGGTGAGATCGCTGATTGGACTCTATATGGTGTAGTGTATTGTTTTCTGTTAACTGGATTTTGATGAATTAATGATTTTCTTGCAGGCACTGTCTTTAGAGAGCCAATCATTTGCAAAAATGTCCCTCGCTTGGTTCCAGGGTGGACGAAACCGATATGCATTGGGAGGCACGCCTTTGGTGATCAGTATAAGGCAACAGATTTGGTTGTAAAAGGGCCTGGGAAGCTTAGACTAGTTTTTGGTAAAACTCTTGTCACTTCTCAGCTTTAGTTGATATGTGATTATGACTCTTACTGCCAGCTTAATAGCACTCGAAATGACGTTAAACCTACTGATGTATTTCTATTTTATACTAATTGATACTTGATGCTGATAAAACGTCCCTTTTCAGTACCTGAAGGAGGTGGCGAAACTACGGACTTGGAAGTCTATCAATATACTGGTGAAGGCGGTGTCGCTCAGGCTATGTATAATACTGATGAGGTTTAATTTGAATTCTGTACTTCTCACTTATTATTTTGAATAGCCATTTTCTATATACTTACTGTCATTAGTTTCCATTTATTTAATTTTATTTTAAAAATGCAGTCCATTCGCGCATTTGCTGAGGCTTCAATGAACACTGCTTACTTGAAGAAGTGGCCACTGTATCTTAGTACCAAAAATACCATCCTCAAGAAATATGATGGAAGGTATGTTGTATAATTATTGATGGGAGTAATTCGGAACTTCCCTTGCTGTATTTATGTTTTGCAAGTTTTCCCATGATTCCTCATGTTTGCGTACTTGTATGAATATTTTGTAGACAGATATTTAGTTTTCTAATTACAGCAGATGACTGAGACTTAACATTTGTTTTCCCTTTTGACTATTCTGATTGCGTAATCCCCGTAATATCATTATAATTTTTTCAACATACTTTTTCCAAGATTCAAAGACATATTCCAGGAAGTATATGAAGCTAATTGGAAGCCTAAATTTGAGGAAGCTGGTATTTGGTAAGATGTGTTCCATGTATCTACCCATCATAATTAATTTATAATAGTCATGTTTATTTCGTATTTTGGATCCTGCAGGTATGAGCACCGCCTCATAGATGACATGGTTGCTTATGCAGTGAAGAGTGATGGAGGTTACGTTTGGGCATGCAAGAACTACGATGGAGATGTGCAGAGCGATTTCTTAGCTCAAGGTTCTAACAGATAATGCATACATCCACGGTTGTGATTACCTATATGTATTATGAGTGCCTTACGTCACTGTTGTTTCATTTCGACAGGATTTGGATCTCTTGGGTTAATGACATCAGTTTTGGTATGCAGATCGCAAGCTCTATCATATACACTGTTTATGATGATTGTTAGAATGTTGATACCTTGTAAAGTGAAATTGTGTAATACATGGATACTAATGGCTTTGTTTCGTACCTTTAAGTTGACTTGTGTGCGCAGTTGTTATTTTATTCCATATCCATTGAAAAAATATTAGATCCAAATAGCATTTGTTCATTGCCTTTCAATAATTATAGCTATTTCTTTTAAATGGAACATGATTCCAGTTACAAGTTCAATTGTTTACTGTATTAAAATTTTGATGTAGGTATGTCCGGATGGGAAGACTATAGAGTCTGAAGCAGCACATGGCACAGTTACTCGTCATTACCGTGTACATCAGAAAGGTGGTGAAACTAGTACAAACAGCATAGCCTCAATCTTTGCTTGGTCACGGGGACTTGCACATAGGTATTTTATCTCTTACTTAAATACACGTGCAATTTACTACATCAGAGGTTTCGTTTGCAATGATAATGAGAGATCTCTTTTCGATAGAGCAAAGTTGGATGACAATGCAAAGCTAGCTGATTTTGTTGAGAAACTCGAAGCAGCTTGCATTGGTACAGTGGAATCAGGCAAAATGACTAAAGACCTGGCAATACTCATTCATGGACCTAAGTAAGTGCTTTTGTGCACATTGCACAGTTTGTGGACAGAAGATGGATTTGTTTCATTTTCAGTTTTCTTGACACTGAATGTGAATCTGGGAAACATCGATATGGAACAGGGTAACTAGGGATCAATATTTGAACACTGAAGAGTTCATAGATGCAGTTGCCGAGGAGCTGAAAGCAAGACTAGGATTCAGTGCATGAACTCCTACGGTATGTCTTTTAACCTCAGTTTAAAAACTAGTCATTTGATTGTGTTTAGCTTTAATTGTTTAAATGAGTAAGACGAGATGACCACCTGTGCCTGTCAGGCCTGATTTTTGATAGAATTTTCTAAAATAAGCCACGCAGTGTGTTATCCATACCTGCAGGCAAGCTATTTGTACTCTGAATTCAAAAAACAGATCCAACAAATTCAACCCACTGGCTAGGTTACGAGGGATTAGTTCGGTAGATGGGTATAATTTAGTGTGGTATCAGTACAGTCCAAGAAAACAACTTAAAATTGAGTATTCGTTTTTTCTGCATTATAGTTAGTTAATCATATTCTTCTCCTTGTTGAACGGGTCCATGCGTGATTTTCCAGGACCAGCTACTTTTCTCCTTGTGACTTGTTCCATGAGCAGTGAAGGACCATGAAGGGAAGGGCTATTCTTCATTTCTCATTTTGGACCAGTTTGTGTTATTTGCCTTGACTGAAAAAAAACATGGGGCCGTCTGTCTTATTTTCGTTTTAAAAAAGCACCATGTGTCTGCCCTTTTGACAACCAGGTTTTTAAACACATAATTTTAAGCTAGTTTTCTACGAATCATAAAAATAAGGGTATGCATGTGTGTTTATGACCTGCATCGATCACCTGAAGTCGTTGAAAGCCAAACACATCAGCCTTTGACTGTGCATGATTCGTAACTGTGATCGACGCACCATCAAAACCTTAATTAGCAGAATGGTATGCATGTCAACTTTCAAGCACAGACACAAACCTAATGGAGAGATTCAGCTAGCCAAATTTGATTGAGCAAGCACCCATGAAACAGGTTCATGCAAAATGAAGAAAGCCCGGTAGGCTTTGAATTACGGTTGAATAACAAGTTGTAGCTTTGATTTTCATCTGTTGAAACTCAATGCATAAAGTCTCATTAATTGCCAGCAGGCGGCCTTTGTCAAAGGGAACTTGTCAACTTTGTGCCATTTACATTCAATGGCTGACAACTCACGACTGATTGGGACCTTTGTATTTTATCTAACTTTTGCAATAATGCCATGGGATCATTCCACATTCCTAACGGTGATGCTTATTTCATTCACATCGTGCTTAGTAATCCACACGAATAAAAGCATAATCTAAAACCAATATAGATTACCAAAGTGTTTATAAATATTAGTAAGATTGCGATACACAATATCATCTGTTGATTAATAATATGAGAGTAAATTATATTAAAAATTGACAAATCTAACAACTAAATTCAATAAAATCAAATTTTAATTGCAACATTCAAATGAATCAAATTAGGTCATTGGATTCACTCACTCGTTTGGAAAAATAATTTCTTAAGTAACGTATGACCTTAGGTCAAGGGTTCTGACAAAGAATCCTCAGGTCAAGGGTTCGATTCCTGGCCTCACCATTTATTCAATCCTCCCTTATGGGAGGCTGTTGCCTTCCTCCTGCCTCGTGCATGGAGGCTCTTCGCCCCCTCCACCCATGCGTGGAGGCTCTTCGCCTGTATTCCTGTTGTTCTCTGGGAGGGTCGTTCTTCATCTATGCGGAAGAGACATGCATGCTTGATGCTGTCGATTGTGGGTTGGATGTCCGTTGATGTGACCAGAGCTTCAGATGATTAGAATAGATATCATGTATACGATCTCTATGAATTGTACCCAATATAACCGCTATCGAAAAAAAAAAAGTAACGTATGACCTATTTTTAGTGCCAAAATTTTGTTTTAATAGCTAAGCATGTATGAATTCGATGAATGGAATTTAATGTAAAAACAACCAAATGAATTTCCTCGTTTTTCTTTGATATTTTATGACAACCAAAACCAAGCAAAAATCAAATATAATTTTTTATTGTTGTTTTTCGTTTCCACCCATTTTCCTTAATTACACCTATAAGTGAAGAGACTTTGAATAAATGATAAATCCAAGTCAAACACATCCAAATTGCAGTAATAACAAATATTGCCTCAATTGTAAATAAAGTTTAATCATGTAAATTCATATGTTTTGTTGGACTCGTCAAGCCCACTTTACATCCGTTGATCGCATTTTATCAAATCTCATTAGCTTGTAAATATATTTGTTTCATAGATTAGTATAATAATTATGGTTGTTTTATGCATATTCATATTCATTAGATTTAACGTATTCTTTGTTCTCATAACAAAGTACTCAAACATCAAAAGTAGGGAACAAACCCTACACGACCGGCAGCCAGGAAATGTAGAATGAAATTGAAGTCTTCACATTGAAGATTGTCAACAATGGCGTTTTGGATATTTATATTAATCAATCATTTTCAACGTACTACTTTTTAAATGACAATTGGACATTTCCCATTCCTAATCAAATCCATATGCTCCCTTAACCCTTCTCTTATTTCTAATGTAATTTTATTTATATTTTTCAATGTATTATTCTATTAACCTGAAAATCTGGATCTGATTCGCACCAAAATAACATGCAAATTATTGACATTTTATTAATGAAAATATATACATTTACTAGTCATTTTAAATGTGTATAATGGTTACAGTCAGAGACGTGGTTTATTTAAAAAATTAAGTACATCAGAGAAAACAAACACCACGCATTACCAATTCAACGTGTTTTGAATTGTATTATATTTCATAATGTGAACGCTTTACAAATCATTTAATGATGTTCTTTTGCTATATAAAGTAGTGCAATGGTTGAGTTGAAGGACAAACTATTCAACACAATAATCTCTTTCATACATTTTTGTTTCATTGATCATCAGTAAGCCAAGTATGGTTCTTTCCAAAACAATTTCCTCCGATTCCGATGGGTCTATCCACTCGACGTTCGCTTCCCGATACGTCCGGACCTCACTTCCAAGGTATGCCCTTTTCTTCCAGACTGAATGAATGGTCAGAACGAAGATCGATTAATATTTACTAATATTAACTGATGAGTCGATAAATATATATGATCAGGTTTCGTATGCCAGAAAACTCAATCCCGAAGGAGGCAGCATACCAAATCATAAACGATGAGTTAATGCTGGATGGAAACCCACGGCTGAACTTGGCTTCATTCGTGACAACATGGATGGAGCCGGATGTGACAAGCTGAT
The DNA here is from genome assembly GCA_006409495.1 of Sedum album. Lineage (NCBI taxonomy): Eukaryota > Viridiplantae > Streptophyta > Magnoliopsida > Saxifragales > Crassulaceae > Sedum > Sedum album. The sequence goes on along the minus strand of QZGG01001917.1, from coordinate 10,687 downwards.
CATGGCTTCAATCAACAAGAACTATGTTGACATGGATGAGTACCCCGTCACCACTGAACTTCAGGTACACCCCAACTGAGGCATGTCTCAATTTCTTGACAGTAAAAAAAAACAATATGGTTGACACTAAATGGTTCGTTGAGTTGACACCGTTGAGCTCCACCACATCTTGAAAATCAAGACATTTTAATCTTAAATAACATAAAGATGACAAGTGATTATCAGACAAATTGATTCTTTTATAGACCCTAGCTAATATTTTCCATGATTGTAGATTTGTGTAGTCTACTTTAAAGCATATATGCTCCATAATCAAAATTCCACTTAAGTTGATTTTTAAAATTAAAAAGTATCTCCACTATTTAAAAAGTATAAAATTCCACTTTAAAAGCTGTTCTTTTTAGAGGCACAACATACCTCACATTTAATTAATATTTATTGAGGTATTTCATATAATTAGTGTACTAGCTGTTATTATTAATATCGCATTATATTTTATTATCTTATTTATAATTGTTTGCATTAAGTTATACGAATTAATATATATTTTTCTAACACAACCTTCATCCAACTAAACCGGTTGAACCAATAATCATGAAATCTAAACCGGTTGAACCAACTTAGTTGATTGTTTGCTTGCTTTTACCTGAAATCAGTTGACTATTGTTATCACCCAAATTTGGCTCTAAAGGTTACAAAAAATGTACGTACTTTGCAGAACCGGTGTGTTAACATGATTGCACATTTGTTCAATGCACCACTGGGAGAGTCTGAGACGGCCGTGGGTGTCGGAACAGTCGGATCTTCAGAAGCTATAATGTTAGCAGGATTGGCATTCAAGAGAAATTGGCAGAACAAGATGAAAGCAGCTGGCAAGCCTTATGATAAGCCCAACATTGTCACCGGTGCCAATGTTCAAGTAACATCACTTTTCGATACTTTCTTGCCTTAAGTTTGTAATTACTTGACTCGCAAGGCAATGCTGATTTTTAAAAAATGTCAGGTGTGTTGGGAAAAATTTGCAAGATATTTTGAGGTTGAATTGAAAGAAGTAAAGCTAAGTGAAGGCTACTACGTAATGGACCCGGAAAAAGCAGTTGAGATGGTCGATGAAAACACTATATGTGTCGCAGCAATTTTGGGCTCAACGCTTAACGGAGAGTTTGAAGATGTGAAGCTACTTAATGACTTGCTGGATAAGAAGAACAAAGAGACTGGTTGGGATACTCCCATCCACGTGGACGCGGCTAGCGGTGGATTCATAGCTCCATTTATTTACCCTGAGTTGGAATGGGACTTCAGATTGCCTTGGGTGAAGAGTATCAATGTGAGTGGTCACAAGTATGGACTTGTGTATGCTGGTATTGGTTGGGTCATTTGGAGGACTAAAGCTGATTTGCCTGATGAGCTCATTTTCCATATCAACTACCTTGGAGCTGATCAACCTACATTCACACTTAACTTCTCCAAAGGTAAGTAACTATTTGATCACTTCAAATCTCTCAAATTATTTTTTCGCGCACGATATTTAAGGTTCTCGTCAGCTAATCTGATCTTGGACGTTATATTTCAGGTTCAAGCCAGATTATTGCTCAATACTATCAGCTTATTCGCCTTGGTCACGAGGTATTTTGATAAGAAAAATTGCCAGCTTTATGAAATTCTGCATCGTCGAATTTGGTCTAAAACTGTGTTCGAAACATGTAATGCAGGGATACAGGAACATCATGGAGAACTGCCAAGAAAACGCAATGGTACTAAAAGAGGGTCTTGAAAAAACAGGCAAATTCAACATTATCTCGAAAGACAATGGTGTTCCACTAGTGGCATTCTCGTTAAAGGACAGCAGTCGTCACAATGAATTTGAAATTTCAGAAACACTGAGACGTTTCGGTTGGATTGTGCCAGCTTACACCATGCCACCAGATGCACAACACATTACAGTATTGCGTGTAGTCATTAGAGAGGACTTTTCTCGTACTCTAGCTGAGCGTCTTGTCGCAGACATCGAGAAGGTATTACATGAGATGGACACTCTTCCTGCTAGAGTCCAAGCGAAACTATCTTTAATTTCAACTGAAGAAGGTTCAAATGGAGTTGTGAAGAAGAATGTAATTGAAGTGCAGAGGGAAATAACTGCTGCTTGGAAGAAGTTTGTATTGAACAAAAAGAAGACTAGTGGTATTTGCTGATTAACCATTTAATGACTGCTCTGGCTCGCCGGAGTTCGCGTCGTCTAATATTCTTAGTATACTACTCATTGTTATGTTTTCTAAGAGATTCCTGTCCTTGTCTTGCTTAGTTGTCTCTATTTATCATTTGTGTAACAATAAGTCTGTACCTTTTGCTTCTTGTTGAATTTTATATATCTAAAACTTTTTTCCAGAAGAGTTTCATTTATTGTCAAAGAATTGCGTTTTTGGTACAATTAGATGTTATATATGTTTGTAGCAAATCATGGGAGGCTCAAATCTCTCATGTTCCTACTCTGTCGTTCGTTCGGATTCAGTGATGGATTCAAGAACCTAAAAGTAGTAGAACTAATTTACTTTCACCGTCCCAAAATATTTGTCCACTTTGATTATTTTATACCTCACAAATAATAAAAAACATGAACAAGACATTTTGAATCAACAGGAGTACTACTTTATGAAAAATAATAGATATTTTTAATAAATATGACTAAATTTAGGGGAAATTTTTTTCTTCTTGAAATTTACTTGGGTTTTGGCCCAAGGTGCCTCTACATGAATCTTCAGAAGTAGAGTTTCGATTTTAAATGTAAACTGGTTATAGAAAGCAAGAATATCTAATGGCACATATTTTGTAACTGAAATTTAATGGACAAACAAAACAGTACTTAATTGGTCTTTGATGGGCCAATATTTGTTTTGTATTTATATATCGAGTTTAAGGTTGTATAATTGAATTGGTAGATTCAGTGCTATAACAGCAATTTACACGATGTAGAGATTTTCGAAAACATTCTAAAACTTATGATAGTTCTGCATCGAATCTACTGTTTTGCCATTAAACGTCCCCTTCCATCTTATAGCTTCTCAAATATGGCAAATAATGTTAAGCAAGTCTCCTTAGCAAGTAATCTAAGGGACACAAATGAGATCCTAGAAGAAATTGCAATTTAAGATCCCGTTACAGAGAGTATGCATTTTAGTACTATTTGTCTCACTAAGTCATGGATTCCAAATCCTTTAGGACTCCATCTTGGAACAGTTTCAACGTCAGTTTGAGCTTGCAAAACTCACTCAAAAATGATTTCTTTTTTACATTCAGATAATCAAAAATATTCCTCGTAACATACGGTGTATGAGTATTATTGTTATCTATTGGATCGAAGCATCCATATATATTTCCTTCACTATTACTTTTACTACAATTTTATTTCTCTTAACATCCATTTATTGAAGAGGTAGAATGTGATCAAATTATATGAATATCTTCAAATTTCAGAAGGTTCTTAGATGGAGAATGTTATACTAAACGAAAATTATTATTAGCAATCAAGATATTCTACATACACATTCAAAATTAAGTTTGCTGTACTAAATCTCAAGAGGGCCGCTCATAGTTTAGTTTTTTAGTGAAAAATTTGTCAACAAACAAATATGTTGTGTTGTGCAGTCATGAGTTTATGTGGAATATGTTTCTATTAAGGGATTATTGCCGAAAACCACCTTATAGGGCGTAATTGCCGAAAACCACCCCTTATACATTTTATTACCGAAAACCACCCTTTATTCGTCTGACTTTTGTTGACCGACACATTTTAACGGAAAACGTTCAATTAGTGTTAAATCTCCGTTAGATGGATTAATTAGGTATTAATTAGGTTAATTCAATTAATTAGGTTAATAAAATTCAATTAATTCAACCCCAAATCTCAACAAGGATAATTGCCGAAAACCACCTCTTATAGGCCGTAATTTCTGAAAACCATCAGACGAACAAAGGGTGGTTTTCGGCAATAAAATGTATAAGGGGTGATTTTCAGCAATTACGCCCTATAAGAAGTGGTTTTCGGCAATAATCCCTTCTATTAATGCTGGTCAATTTTGTAGGCTTTATAAAGTAGGAACTGAAATGTTTCCAAAATAATTAGCAGCAAACAAAAAGGAGTGCGCACATGATCAATGACTATGAATAATGAATTGAATAATCCTGCTTGTACGTGAGCTCCTGAAAAGAGATAAGGGGAGCAGTTACAAAGTACAAACATTTAGTAGTACTCGAGTTGACGTGGTAGCCATTCAGAAAATGGCTTGACCTTCATTTACTATACATTAACACAGAGATGGCTGACATTTTCAAGAATGGAACCCCACGAATTGCATTTTTGTATTTGTTTCATTTTCTCTTGATGAAACCCTAAACCACGCGGATTTGATGTCATCCCCACAAGTACTTCATCTCCCACTCACACGTTCTTGCCCTCCTCTGCTTCCTCATCTCATTACAAAGCTTGTAGATAAATATCAACCATGCATAATTTAATCTCCTACTCTAGCTTGTTGGGTTTCAATTTTTTACTCAAATGACCAAAATACCCTCGGGTACATTCACTTTATAGGGCTTTAATGTTTTGGAATGAGAATTGCATGAGCGGATAGTACATAGATTATATGGTCAGGCTCACGGGTGGGAATGAGCTAGCTTTTCAAGAGCTCCACGTTCAACACTGACCCGTACGATCGAACCCAAGGGGCAAAACTGACAAAACCAAACAAGCGTGCAAGTAGACATGGTACCCAAGAAATTGCCACATTTCTTGTTGCTTAGGGTTTGGAAGGGTTAAAAAATTACTCCTGGAACATAAGTAAACTTGATTGGAACACTTATAAATAAACAAAGACAATTGGACTTTTTCTCTAGCAATATAAACAAAGCCAAGGAATAACACAACAAGCAATTGCTATCTCTCTATCTTCTTCTCTCATCATGGATCATCAAATCATGACTACCAACAAGAATAATAATATCTTGAGGAGAATGAACAGAGATTCTCAAACCATTTTGTCCAAGAATAAACCTCAGGTAAGGATAATTCACATATACGCACCGGAGATCATCAAGACCGATCCTGCTAACTTCAGGGAACTTGTCCAACGCCTAACCGGGAAACCGTCTTCCACTCCAGAAAAAACGATCAAGAACAGGAATAAGAAGGCAGATTTAGGGAAGAATAAAAGGTCTGATCATGGAGTAGACAGAAACAACGTTGAAATAGTGAAAGACGATATATGGAGGTCATCTTCATCGTCTGGTGGTTCGGGTGATAATGATTCAGGTGGATTCTTGACAGGGTTTGCAGATATGGAAGATGGGTTTATGCAACAGCTAGGATTTTTTCAACCTTTGGATCAGCATCTTCCTCATAATCATAACCCTTTGTTGATGCAAAATCATTATATTCTTAATCCTCACCGCCATCATCAACAGCAACAACAACATCATTTCTTTGGTGAAGAAGATCATACTCAAAATCGGGTCATTTGATCAATGAAGACCTGACTGACGATTGCTAATGAATTTATTGATTTGTTTGAGTTAAAACTACCATATGACTGTTGGCTGGGCTGTGTGTATATGTGGTGAGATGTTTGATTTAGTGTCAGCTTTCTTGAAGTCTATGGTGATGGATAATTTTTCTTAATTTTTGTCACATTTATGTAGATTGATGTTTCCATTTGCTGTATATTTTCGTCGTTAGAGAAAATTTACTTGAACTGTACTAGCTAATTAATGTTCCTCCAACAATCCAGTATCATCTGCGTGAAATCAGCCGAGGACTATTGGGTTGCCACGATGGGATGCAAGTTTGGGACTTGTCTCTAAAATCTAATTATATGATGATTTCTGCATTTGTATTTAATAGGTTATTGCTAAGGGAAAGTGCACCACCATTGAGGGTGTTGTGAATTTTGTATTGTTGAAATCCAGCTCTTAAATCAAATAGGTTATATGTTGACCTCAGGGATATAAAGATAAGTTTCTATTTTGGCATGCTTGGGTTCATGATGCCAAATGGAGGCAATTAAGCACCTTTTTTGTCCCAATCTGTTGCTTTTTTGCAAATGATGCTGAAATCTGAAGCTTTTTAACTTTTGGGCAGTTGAAGTCGGTCCCTTTGTTGTCTAGCAGTTTGGGTCACTGGGATCTCTTCCCTGCTAGCAAACAAACCTGCAAATTGAACAATAACCAGTTACTATCATATCAAAGATCTTAAATAAAATTCAAAAAACCAATTTTTAAAAAATCACTGAAGAAGCCAGGAAGCTGCAGGATAGAATTTGATAAAGTAGTGTAACTATTTATTCCTTCTCCTTGCAAGATTAAGGATAAGCAGTTTTACAAATGCAAATAATTCCGCCAAGTTGTTTTCTCACCAAAATTTTAAAGGCTGATCGAATCCAACTAATGGTGGCTGACTGTCAAATAAAAATCAACAACTTGATTAACAATACTTGCAATTATTAAGACAACTGGATATAATATACCTAAGGCTCCACGTCCATTGCTACTGATATTTGGCATCAAATTGGGAATATTCGTCATGATCTTTAACAGTGGATATTCAATAAGGGCACTCCCAGCAGTTATGTATCAATTTCTCGGCTAGATGAAGTACATAGCTCGATCGTCTAGCCCAGAAAACTCTATACTTTTTTGGGTATCTAATGCCAAGTAAATCTGGTATAGTAAAACATAACCTGTGGCTTTAGAAATACTTTAGAATATATAATTATCTTTAGTTATTATAGCATACTTTTCTACTTAACCACTGCTACTAGGATTGATTAGGACAAAATAAATAAATGTTAAGATAACTTGACCTCTGCTAACATAGTCAACCTTAAAGTATTAGTTAAATAAACGCCCCTTGATTAAAATTATTATTCTTATGTGATTGACTTGAAAAGATTTATTGATTAAGCTGGCTGCCAACTAGCTCAACCAAATATAAGACTTTGCCTTTGTTTTTGCAAGTTGATAAAACTACTGATTAATACAAGCAAAACGATGATTAATCCCAACCCCATCTGAATAGTTAAGATCAGAAAATGATTTAATACCTTGAAATGTCTTATTGCCTTTAATAGTTTAGAAAATCCTATATAATCCTATTTGCCGACTCAGCTCAAGCGTGCTAGCCAAGTTAAGGAATTAGCAAATTCTAAGGCAGCAAAAATTAAGATTACAGTAGATATAATGATAATGCTTACTAACCTTACCAGTTACCAACCTGGATCATTTGTTGACACTCAGTAGCGGTTCGACTTTGAGCAGGGGTGATAGAGGAGTTTCAGATCTCGTAAGAACTTCAGGTACCCCAGAAGTATCCCTAATGATCTGCCATGCCAGAGACAACTCAGAATTCATGATTCTTTGGCAAGCATTTACAATTACAACTAGTTGATCAGAACATAATATTTTAAATCTATAGCTTTTACGAAGTTTTTAAATTTGATGAAAATAATAGTTCAAAGAAGATGAAATGAAATACCATAAAGGCAACAGATAGAATATTTTATACTTCAACTCTATTGCTTCTTTCAAAAAATTCACGAAACTGACAAGCCCGAAAAATTCTCTTTTAATTTAGAACTTGAAGGACCGAAATTACAGAATCACTATCATGCAACAAAAAGAGGAAGTCCAAAATGTGTGAAAATATCAGTGGCGGATCCAGGAAATTATTGTGTTGGGGGCAGCAGAAAATCTGAAAAGAAATTGTATCAGCTGCTTATTTTGAGTAATCTAACATTTGAAATTAATCTTTAATTCTTAATTTAATATAAAACAAATCATCAAGAGTTATATGTGTTTGAGATTGATAACCTATCAATATCAATAGGTAAATAAAAAATTTAACGATAAAGATATTATTCATATAAAACTAAATTAAAAACTAATATAAAATCGTGGAACATTTTAAAAAAATTTAAACTAATATAAAATCGTGGAACATAAAAAACTGACAAAAAATCATTTTTAAAACTAAAACTGAATGATAAAAACTAATCTAAAATCTAAAACTTATACCGATGATATATAATTTAGCTTCTTTCAAGTAAAATATTTGTAGCATCTTAAGATTTTAAATTGATTTTATAAAAAGTCATATGTCAATTATATTTAACAAATTAAAATGCATTGGCGGCCTGGGCCCCACCCCAATCCCATGTAGTTCCGCCCCTGGAAAATATAGAAGAAATATAAGATCGATGAATGGTTCCATGAAAGCAACCACTGTTAAATAGTTACCCAGAAACTGCCATCATGTCAGTGTTTGTGTTGCAGGTTTTCTCTCTGCCTATAGTTTGTTACGACATTGAGAAAATGAAGAGGCGAGAAGTTAAAGATGACTCATTATGACCACTTAATAAGTCTAATTATGTATGGTTTATCTACATCTAAGTTATTAGTATAAATGAATTAGTTGTATGATGAGAAAGGGAAAAAAAGAAATAAATCTTTTTTAAATCTATCTTTTCAAGTCTCTATTCTATATAATTCGTCTATTTCTCTTCTAAACTTCTCCTCAAATCTCTTATCTTACTTAAATTCTCTCTTGTTATTCGATGCAATATTGAGATTGCATCATAGTTGGTGTTAGTTCCTAATAACAAATTACTCTGCAATATTTCATGACTATGTAGGATTCAAAAGAACTTAACTGGCTATCAAAAAAAAAGAACTTAACTGAGATCAGACGGGACATCCATGATAAGCAGTCAGTGAACTAGTAACAAGATTACAAGAGGGAATGCTGAAAATGGAGCCATTTAGGTCCTAACTGTATTCAAATGTCTGCCCACTATTTATTTTATTACCTCACAAACCAAATTGAGTAATTTTGTGTTGGCCATTATCTTTGCATGATTATCCTTAATCAGAACAACCATATTTCGCAAGTTTGTCACAGTTGCGGGAAGGTATCTGTTAAAAGGCAACTATTGTTAGACAAATCAGGCATCGATCCATTTGAATGTGAAACAATAATGAAGGCCAGATTCACACGATGTTTAACAAAAAATAAGAGGAGAGTGGCATATGGTTATAAGAATACAAAACACCATACTCACACAAGAATGTAATTGTAGTTAAAAACCTGTGCTTCCAGACTCGAACTATTCACAGTTCCAGGGACCTTCAGGATACAGTGAGCTGCAGGTTAAAAATATATAGTTGACTTGGCATCCATATTCTATCAGAATACTTAAAGGTCCAAATTATTTTATATTTTATAGAAGATATTTTTATAAACCGTCCGATTGAAATTGATTAAAGGTCCAAATTAGTTTATATTTTATAAAAAATCTACCACTTTATACGTGATCCCTTCCCAAAATATATTTGTATGGTTTACTAAATGTTAGTATTGAATATATGTATGATTTACTAAATTAAAAACTTAGTGCTAAATAACGATGTTTTTTATAAAAAGAATTGCATGAATTTCAACGGTTGTGATTATACTCATTTATTTAATTAAAGTAGGGGACAAGTGTGAGCAAAATATGGGGCGATTGAGATGAAAAGTTTTTAATCTTTTAATCTCATCTATTCATTGATAAAAATGAACGGATGAGATGGTGTTCTTCGGTCTCACGCTTATTTACTTATCTCACTTGATGCTACTTCTTATTAAATAATAGTAAAATTTACATAAAAACTTCAAATTTAAAAAACAATATATATTTTTGACAATTATCGACTCGACCGAAATTGTTTAAGAGAAAATTGCAAAAAGAACTCACACCTTACATAGTTTTGTCTGAACATTTTATTAAACCATGTAATTTTACCTCGATCCTGGAAAATATTGGCATGTAGTAAAATAGAAGAACATGTGCAACATTAAATGGAGGGATGCTCAATGCAAGACATCATTAATCATTCCTCGATGAGGCCAAACCATACCAACCAAAATGCAGTGCAATAAAATCACACACATATGACTACGACACATCTAGCAACACTTTTGTTTCCGCATTGCACGAAGTCGTCTTGTCACTTTTTCGGTTCAAATTGAAATCCAGATCCAGCCAAACTCTACTTTATATTATCCATTTTCTTTTATCAGAAGAAAACAATCATATGACAATGCGGCCCAAGTCGATTGAAACAATTTCCAATTTCTTTTATATGCTTTTACTAATTATGTAAATGAGTCTCAAATTTTCAAAACAATTCAAATCTGAAATCACAACTCATTTGCATTGCAATATGCTCCTAGAGAAAGGATCAATTATGATCTCATATGTGACGTACGATTCCTGCGATCCACGATCTGGACCATTAAATCAATTGCAACGGATCGTAAAAAACCAGACTCTGTGTTCCTAAGACATTATCAATTGAAATTAATTTTATTTTATTGTATAAACGCATTTGTCAATATAATTAGATTTTGATTAAATTTTATAATCCTTCAATTTTTTCTTGATACATTTTTGAAATTTGTTATTTAATTTAAATATTGAAAAGGGACAGCAGAACAGTGTCGGATTGATCAATCAATTCGACTCAATTGTCTCCCTCTCTCTACGCTCCGCCGGTCGATGGCCGTCTCCGATCCCTCATCGCCTCCTCAAAGATATCTCCTTTCTTCGCCCTTTTGCGTCTTCTTTCAAGGTGACTTATCTCTCTCTCTCCAATCTCTCCT
>QZGG01001916.1:0-50191 GCA_006409495.1 Sedum album | reverse complement strand
CACACAAACCAAATCATTATCAATATAACCAGATTCTTCATGTTCCTGCACTTCAGTGAAGATATGTTACTATTTCAGTGCCTGTCCTCACTTCGCATCCAATGAGTATCATCACCAATATAACCAGATCCTTCGGAAACCATGCATGCTGGTTAGAACATCTGTATTGAGCAAGGGTTGATTCGGCAATCCGAAAGATTGACCCATTTGTCCTATGAATGATTTTAGTTGGAGAATTGATGCGCTGAAAAGGCGCAGGTGATCTACACATTCCACTTGCCTAGAATTTAGCATTTCCACGTTATGCAGATGTGCAGGCTCAATCCAAGTGATTTGTAATACTGAAAGACGTTAGATTGTTCAAGATCGAGTAAAATGCAATTGAAACCAACAAATTACTCTGCATGAAAGAACATATTATGTGCCATAAAAAATACAAATTGCAGCCATCCTGCGATCATAAAAGACAACACTGGAAATTTAAGCACTATAAATGCTGATATTTATGTTCATAATTCTACAATCACTGAAAATACAACACAAGTTGTAAAACCCCATAGAGAGGAGACAGTTATTTTCACCCCATTATATGTTACCTGTCTGATTTTTTCAATCAATTTCTTGTAAAATGTAGGAAGCATAACTGTATGTGAAATTCACTTAAAGCAAACTAAATCAGTTGAAATTTTCAGCTAGATAAAAATATACCTTTTCGACTTCAAAGGTTTGGCCTTTTGAACGACCTATAATAAGCAGGGGTATATATTCGTAATCTTTCATTTAGATTGATGCAACCTTTAATTGCATTAACATATAGGTTCATATCAATGTCCCACCCAAATCACCAGTCAAAGTTATCAATCGATAAAAGTCTTCATATTCGACTAACATCGCTTATAAAGGCCCTAGCGAACCCCACGACCTCGATAATTCAAGTGCGTACACTCAAAATTAAAGAAGATGGAACAGAAGATGAGAATATTTAATTGTTGTGAAAATAGAGAGCAAGAAAGGACTAGCAAATATGGATATCGGTTACATGCTTCTTCATAATTTTGAAGAATTTGATCATTGCGTTGGAAAAGTGTTTTCAATCTGCTTATGGCATATTTAGAAGACAGTTGGACTTTTTTAGCTAATGATCTTTACATTACAACATTGGAATGCTCTAAGCTCGTTACTTAAATGCAGCATATTGCAGCAAAATAAAATGGATGACAGAGCAGCTAAGAGCTAAATATTGCAATTAAAAATGATGTCATTTCGACATTTTTTTACTAAAACATTAAATTATTTTGCCTAAACTATTTCTGTGAAATTATAATGTTTCATCTGACGGCAAATAGTTTTGTTATATATAATCTTAATTGACGTTCCTACAATTAAATTTTAAAATTAAAAAATAAAATTTTGATCGGATAAACTATACGCCTGGGCAAACTGTAGGCCTGGACAAAACTGTAGGCCTGAACAGGATATGGATACTATCCAGCAAAAAAACCATGAAAACATTAGCAAAATTAAATTTTTTAAAATAAAAACAAACCTTTTTTCCACGGAGTGCATAAGCGGCGAATTAATCGAGGCAGGATCCTTCCAACAATAAACCTTGTACCACCACGAGCCCAACCGCCATCAATTTACCAGAAATGAAACCCTATTACGTTCGGAAATCCAACCTCAGGTGTGCCAATTCAACCAACAATCGTTGCTCTGCTTTACTTATTTGTATACATCAGTTTTATTCCATTTATTAAAAATGCAGTTGCTTTAATTCAACACGAGGATTCACAAGTGGAAAACTAAAAAAACGGAGCTCCAATCGGCTTGAGTGTCGGCAGGTATTGAATTTTACTTACACTAAGTCCTTCAGTTCAACTTACTGACTGTTTACTGGATTGAGATCTGTGCAACTAGTTTTTTATGAGTTTTTTACACTTTTTTATTACCTAACACTTAAAATAATTGGTGTGATTAGAGTCCTGATGGCTTAACACCCCACATGCTCCGCTATCTGCCAGTCATTTTTTGTCGAGTGGTAGATATTAGTAAGACCCTAACTTTTTGTAAGAGATGAATTTTACATTCTGTTCTTGAGTAAGTATAATCTCGAAACTTTGGAGTAATTGTTTTCAGCATTTGGGAACTAATCATGGTTGGAACAGAGGTTGCATTAGCGGCAGGGAAGGTTTTGTATGATGTTTGGAATGATGTTGAAGATAAGTGGGAAATCTTACGAACCATTTTCTCAGTTGGGGCACTTGGAAGCAGAATTTTATTTACTACTCATGAAGAGAAAGTTGTTTATATCGTTAGTAATTCTTTTGAATCTTCATATAAATTGAATGGGTTATCTGATGCCGAGAGCTGGTCACTGTTTCAAAGCCACGCATTTCAATGTGGGGATTCAACTGCATATCCAAGTTTGGAAAAAATTGGCAAGGTCTTAGTAAGTAAATGTAAGGGCTCGCCTTTGGCACTTAAGATGCTCGGAAGGGTAGTTTTCTCAAAAGGAATTGATGAGATGGATTGGAAATCAGTATTGGACAGCAAAATTTGGAATTCAACAAACAAAATTCTTCCCTCACTTTGGTTATGCTATTATCATTTATCGTTGCCAGTGAAGCTGAAGCAATGTTTTGCCTACTTATCAATTTTTCTGAAAGGTCATATTTTGGGTGGCGGAAGATTTTGTAGAGAAGTCTCGTCAAAGCAGTAATGGCAGTTATGACTACGAGCGTGTGGGTCGAACATATCTCAAATTTGATCTTGTAAATTTGCAGCATTTAGTGATAGAGTGTCTTCACTTCAAGGAGATGCCGGATGGAACTGGAAGGTTGACAAACCTTTGTATATTTTTGATTATGTTTTAGGTAAAGACAAATCGAAGCAAATCAGAGAGTTTCAAAAGTTACCCAATTTGCAAGGAAAATTAAGGATTTCAGGACTAAATAACATTGATGACGTTGAAGATGTGGTGACAGCGAGCTTTAAAGATATGGATAATCCTGAAGAGTTGTTTCTGATATGGGACACAATTCAAGAAAGAGACGCTAACTTGGATGAAAGACTGCTTGATGCCATACTACCTCATTATAACTTGAAACGGTTAACGATAGATAAATATGTTGGTAAAAGGTTATCGAATTGGATAGTGAAAGTGAGTCCTTCCTTCACTGGCATTGTATCCTTAACCATCAGAGCATGTAGCAACTGTGAGATTCTGCCACCATTAGGTGACTTGCGATTTCTTTGGGATTTCAATATTCAAGGGCTAGACAGCCTAATGTTGATGGGCGTGGAATTGTATGGGGATAGTGATAATCCTTTCCCTGCCTTGCAAATATTAAAAATCAGTGACATGAATATCTTGAAGATATGGTCTTCCCCAACAGTTGGTAGAAGTGGATTCTCATCATTAAGACACCTTCAAATTAGTTCCTGTATTGAGCTGACTGAGATTCCGGGTTGCTTCTCTTCTTTAACTTCATTAAAGATCAAACAATGCTCAAAACTAGGCAGCTTGCCTCCAAAGGCAACTTTCCATTTCTCAAGGATGTTAATATTGATAGCTTGCACTCTCTTGAGTCCCTAGGCGAGGAGTTTTATCAAGGAGTTGCGATTTTCAGATTGTCATTTTCCAAATTCATTCATGAATGCTGTGCTTCCGTCAACCCTAAAGTGTCTCCGGTTTTAAAAATGCCCTTCACTCATAACCATTCCTAATCAAATTCTCAGTGGTTGCAAAAAAAGCCTAGAGGCATTGGAACTCTTAAGCTGCACCAATCTTGGACATCTACCGGATGTCATTCCAGCGCTCGAGTCTCTTCAAAGACTACATCTTGAAAGCGGCTAACATATTATGAAGTGATTAAATGTCCACTTTTAGACAAGAGCTCATTAACCAAGATCAAAGGCATATCTAAACAATTGACATCACGTTCACGACCGTCATCCATTAATCGTTAAACTTCAAGGACCCCAAGGTAAATCACTAAACTTTACTTGGCCCTACTCTTCAATCCCTATTCCGTCTCACAGCCTCGTTTCCAATCGACGGCGATTCGGTCCAATCTGCTCGGCGCTAGAAGGTCTAATGATTTTCGGATCGTTAGGTTTTTTAAGAAGGACGGGACTTTGGTTTATGAACACGAGACTTTACAAGGAGTATGAAGAGAAGCGTGTGCTCGTTCAGATCATCTTCAGCGTCGTCTTCGCTCTTTCGTGTAATCTTTTGCAGCTCGTCCTCTTCGAAATCATCCCTCTGCTTTCCAAATTCACTGATCATTTTTCTTTTCTTTTTCACTATTTTTTTATATTCTGGAGCACAGGACGAGATGGATGAACTGGAATGTGGACTTGTTTTGTTTGATAATGTTGCTCCTTTTATGTTACCTCCAAAGAACTGGTTAGTTTTTTTGTTTATTAGTTGTTTGTTTAATATAGAAAGGGGGTTGTTTGTGAAATGAGGGAATGTGAAAATGTTATTAACTTGCACTATGATATGTTTTATTAGGTGGCTTATCATTCTGATTTGATCAGATGTTGTATTCTTTTTCCCCTACTGTTAATTAGTTGATCATTGAGAGGTTATGGCGGAAAAAAGTGTACGTATATGCTAATTGCTCATTATTTCCGTTTCATCTTTTTGGTGTCAAGATGGAAAGAGCAGCTACCGGATCATTATTATTTTTGTTGGGTTTGCTTTATCTCTTTTGGTGCAAGGGCATTCATTTTCCAATGCCGTCACCTGAAAAAGGTCTCATCTCGTTCAAAAGAAGATTTTTTGTGGATTTTTAAAATAAATTATTGGTGCATTTTGTTGGAAGACGCAACGGAGTAATTTCTAACTGTCACTGCGTTTTTCTTTACCCTTGCATGTTTCCGAATTTGATTACTGAGTATAATCATTTTATATGAAATTCAGGTTTATGCACTGTTGGTTATCAGAATAGGGGTGATTGGTGTGACTTGTCATGGCAGTTCTTTCTGGGTTTGGGGTGTGAACTTGCCATACCATTACTTATCTCTCTTTATCAGGTAAATATCTAATTACTGGATAATTTTCCTTTAAAGAATTGAATCTTGTTACTGTTGAAGTCCATTGAATGAGTGATAATGTAATATAATGTTCATAGTTGCTGAATTGGTATAGAGATCGAGGAGTCAGAGATTAAGGCTTTGGAAAGACGTCTTATGCAATCAAGTGAGACAACAGTTGCTAAGAAAAAGAAAATCATTTTGTCTCAAATCGAGTACGATAGAACCAAAAAAAACAGAAGAGGTAGCGTCATTAAGTTTCTGTATTTCAGGTGTCATAATGTTTTTGAGGCTTTATGCACTACATTCTGTACTTTTGCTAGATATGTTGCATATAGTAAATACATGCATATTGGTATTAAGTGTTTCCATGTTCACTTACAAAATAAAACTGCCACAAGAGTCCACATCTGTCTTGAAGCGTTTTGTTGGAACGGTTGTCAGATCTTTGCACAATGATTAAAAATTCAAGGTAACTATTATTGGTTGATTACCTGTATTGGTTGCTGAGTATATATATTATATAGGAGAGCAGTACTGATTCACATTGATTTATTTTCCAAAGATTACGTAACTTATGTGATAGGGTTCTAACAACTCAGAACTGGAAATATTTGGTTTTCCCAGATTCGAAACTAATGGGCAAGCTTGGTTATTTTGGTTGCTCAAGTTAATCATGCAATATATCCAGATGAATTAAATCTATGTTCTGATAGTAATTTTTTTAGAATATATCATAATTTAATAGAATACAGTTTAATTTCAGTGAAGTCATTAACCGAAAGAGGCTCTCACCTAATTTAAAAGAGTTTGTGTATTCAACTATTCATCATTGTTTCGATATATTTTGGTAATTAACAAAATATGCCCTTTGTTTTCTGACCCACAGCGAAGTTTTATACTGTTCTACCGAGACTTCCATTACTCTAGAGTCTTCATGACCTGGTTTACACTTTTCGTTAATGTAACATGATTGAGCTGATCTCTTTGTGCAGTCTATTCAAAGTGTCATCTTTAATGATGTATGTTGTTCGTCCCCTCTTACTTGTAATCTTATTTTGTTGTGCATTGTCCTCATTATACTTTGATATTAACAGGATGGTTTCGTTGATCCAGTGACGAGGATAATTAGCATATTTCTTCATGTTGGCACTGATGTGGCGCTGTTATCACAAGTAAGTTACAGTTTACAAAATGAAGCGTTGCGTACAGATAATGCTTCTGAAAAGACGCATTTTTCATTTTCGTACAGCATTCGTTGGAATTTTTGTAGTCATCTCTGTGAGGGGACTCTTAAGTCTTAACAAACCTGGTGAGGGTAATTTTCTTTTATTTGGTATTTTATTTTGCATCTCTATGCATTTGCCAGTTTCAAACATATTCGTTGATTTTATCTCATGGTGGTGATTTTCCGTGACTAATGCTCCATTTTTCGTGTGAAGTGTTTTTCTTCAGTGTCTAGGGTTGGAAGTGGTTATTCGAGTAATGTTGTACTCTTTCTCTCATAAATCATGGGAATGTACTTTGTTCTTCAATACTCTTGATTAGGAAAAGTCTAGCCACAGAATACAGGTCAGATAGTCTATCATAATTTTAGTGGATTGGTTACAGTTATAGATTGACATTTTAGTTACTTATCATAATTTTCTAATAACAAGATCAATTTTAAAAAATCTGGGTGTTTTGGGTTTTTGCAGGATGATTATAACTGATGTATTGGGTGGGGATATCCAATTTGATTTCTATCACAGATGGTTTGATGCCATATTTGTTGCCAGTGGTTTCCTTTCCTTGCTTCTGCTCTCAGCTCATTATGCATTGTGCTGGATTGATATACATCCAATTGATAAATAAGTCACTTGTGAGTACATTTAGAAACAGGTAGGCATGCCTGGTTCCTTGTGTTTTCACACTTGAGTTATAATTTACTGGTTCATTGATTAGTTGCTTACTAAACAGAATAGCTTTTGACATTTGTAGAGATTTCGCAAACAATCATAGATTATCTACAACTTGCATGGTTCTGCCGTTGAGCCTTTTTGTGTTTCCCTGCAGATAGGCTTTTCGAAGAGCAGACCCATTTAGAAATTGAACCTGTTTAAACTTTAGTCAGCAAGATTTGGTCTCTGAACTCCACAACGCAGGTAACAAGAACTTCTTCCCTTTATTCTTATTTGGCCTATCCCGATGCGACTCATAACTCTAGAAATTAATTAGGAATTTAATTTGACAACTTGTGCTTTACAAAATATATTTTGACATACATTACACTGCACTGAATCTCTTTGGTACATTCTCATGCGTGCTGATGATAGTGAGGGCGTGAGGCTGAAGGTGCCTTTGGCTGAATGTTCACATGGGTCGACCCAGCACTAAACACTTTATAAGTCACATGTTGTTGATAATGCAGTGGAGTTTTCAACAGAGAAAAAAAGGAATCTGACTAGTGGGGTTTTTAAAAAAGAAAGCAAGCTGAAAAGCAGAGCTCCACGGCAGGTGTTGAAATCTGACTAGTGGGTTTTAAAGTCCGCATGGTTTAATCATTCACACCTGCTCGTTTTTTCCCCGAAGTGGTAGACTCGGTAGTCATGTTAATTCCTTGTGCAAGAGTATTGTCTCGGAATTTTGGATTAATTGTTTTCAGTTTTGGGAACTAATCATTTCTTACTAAAAATAATTGTGGTAATATGGAGCCAGTGTCAAAAATGAAGTTGTCTAGACTCACATCTCTTAGAGTCCTGTATCTTCCAGGTTTTCCTGAAACATCCAGAAATCGAACCTCAGGTGTGCTGATTTTACCAAATAATTTAAGACAGTTTTCCTTAATCGATGTTTTGAAACATTGTTCAACTTTTACGGCAGTGAAACAAAACGGTTTAATTCAACTCGAGGCTTCACACATAGAAACGAGTCCACTCGTCCTCAATGATTCAAGAAGCACAGTATAAAGGTAAAAAGCAGAGCTCCACTCGGTCTGAGTGTTGGCAGGTATTGAAACTCACGTTTCACATTTCAGTTCACACTTGGTCCACTTTCTGTCAATTATTGTCTTGAGTGGTTGACCCGGTTGTTACATTGATTTCACATGGAAGAAACGATTCCACTTGTTCTCAATGATTCAAGAAGCGCGGTAGAAAAGTAAAAAGCAGAGCTCCACTGGGCCTGAGTGTCGGCAGGTATTTAAACTCACTCACATTTCACGTTTCAGTTCAATTTACTTGGTCCACTTTCTTTCAATTATTGTTGGGTAGACCCAGTTGTTGCAGAAATTTCACATGGTAGGAAGATATTTGTATAAGAAACTCAACCTTATATTTCATTCTTGACCAACTACATTCTCGGAACTTTAATTGTTTTCACATGGTAGATATGATTCCACTTGTTCTCAGTGATTCAAGAAGCGCTGTAGAAAGTAAAAAAGCTGAGCTCCACTCGGCCTGAGTGTCGGCAGGTACTCACTCACATTTCAGTTACTTTCTGTCAATTATTGTCTTGAGTGGTAGACGCGGTTGTTGCATTAATTTCACTTGGTAGGAAGATATTTGTATGAGAAGCTCAACCTTATATTTCATTCTTGAGCAAATACATTCTCGGAACTTTAAGTGTTTTGGGAACTAATCATGGCTGGAGCAGAAGTTGCATTAACGGCCGGGAAGGTATTGTTTTCCAAATCTTCCTATGATTTTTTCTTTAAATGGGAGCTTGACAAATCATTACTTGCTGCCATTTGAGACGCAAAATCAATAGTACAAAGGCCTTACTAAACGTTGCAGAGGTGAGGCGAATGGAAGTAGACTCTAATGTTGATAAATGGTATCAGACAGCACAATATGCAGTCTTAGATGCGGCTGATTTACTGGCCATTATTCACACAGATATCAACATGGAGATATATAGATTGGGTGAATCTCCAAGAACTAGTGATGTCATTAAGGAGAAGTTTAAGTATAAAGGTAAGGATATCGTTCGTAGTATTCATCCATACAAAAGTACCAGAGAAACAGAAATGAGGGAAGCTATCCAAAAGCTGCAATCTTTAGAAGCTCAGGCTACCAATCTTGGTATAGGTAAAAATGATGACTTGACAAAGTTCAGAGAGAACAGAATGTCTACGAGTTCTGACACTGATCCATCGAGAATTATTGGTAGGTCAGAAAATGAGAAGGAAATCGTACAACTGTTGAATTCAAGGGAAGGGAATGACGATCCTTTACGTATTGTATCTATTATTGGAATGGGAGGTGTGGGGAAAACTACGCTTGCGTCTGTGGTGTACAATGGATCTGAAACTTCAGATCAACTATATCAACTAAAAGGATGGGTTTGTGTATCCGATAACTTTGAAATCATTCATGTTATCAAATCACTTTTAGAATCCATAACAGGCGACTCGAAGGCTAGTGATAATTTAGAATTCCTTCAAAAAGAGCTGAAGAGTGTGTTACAAAGCAAGAAATTTCTACTAGTTTTGGATGATGTTTGGAATAATGTTGAAGATAAGTGGGAAACCTTACGAAACATTTTCTCAGTTGGGGCGCCAGGAAGCAGAATTATAGTCACTACTCGTGAACAGAAAGTTGTTGACATCGTTAGTAGTCCTTCAGATTTTTCATATGAGTTGAATGGGTTACCTGATGCCGAGAGTTGGTCACTGTTTCAAAGTCATGCATTTAAAAATGGGGATTCAACAGCATATCCAAGTTTGGAAAAAATTGGCAAGGACTTAGTAAGAAAATGTAAGGGCTTACCTTTAGCACTTAAAATTCTCGGAAGGTTGCTCTTAGAAGTAAAGGACGAGACAGAATGGAATATTGTACTACAAAGCAAAGTTTGGGATTCAACAAACAAAATTCTTCCGTCACTTTGGTTAAGTTACTATCATCTATCGATGCCGGTGAAGCAATGTTTTGCCTACTTATCAATTTTTCCAAAAGATCATATATATGACATGGATGAGATGGTAATTTTTTGGGTGGCGGAAGGTTTTGTAGAGAAGCCTCCTCAAAGCAGTAATGGCATTTATGACTACGAGCACGTGGGTCGAACATATTTCAGACATTTGATCTCAAATTTATTCATTCAGAAAAGTAGCATTGACGACTCAGGTTTTGTGATGCATGACCTTGTTCATGATCTAGCCGAGTATGTGTCAAAAGACTTGTTGGTGAATCTTACCGATATAAACATAGAATCACGTCGGTTGTCATTTATTCGATCAAAAATTTCTTCGCAATTGAGATCAGTAAGTAAACTCAGTCGTCTGCGCACTTTCTTGCCTGACAAAGTTCCATATTACGACCGCTTACTTCTACCCGAGTACAAGGTTTCCAATAAACTGTTGTCAAACTTTAAATATTTGCGGGTGCTTTCTTTGGAAAATCATACCATTTCTACGTTGCCTACTTCAATCGGTGATATGAAGCTCTTAAGCTACTTGAATTTAGCCAGCACACAAATTGATTATCTGCCGACATGGATCTCCCGCTTATACAATTTGCAGTTTTTAAAGTTATCTCATTGTCGGAGCCTTAAAAGGCTACCTGCAAATTTATTTGATCTGGTAAATTTGCGGCATTTAATCATAGAGGATCTTAATTTCAAGGAGATGCCAGATGGAATTGGAAGATTGACAAACCTTCGGACATTATCAAATTATGTTTTGGGTAAAGACAAATCAAAGCAAATGAGAGACTTTAGAAGGTTGCCCAATTTGCAAGGGAGATTAAAGATTTCAGGATTGAATAATGTTGATGACGTTAACGATGTGGTGACCGCAAGCTTTAAAAATATGGAGTATCTTGAAGAGTTGGTTCTGGAATGGGAAAGAATTCAAGAAAGAGAGGCGAACTTGGATGAAAGACTGCTTGATGCCATACAACCTCATAATAACTTGAAACGATTAACCATAAATGGTTATGGCGGCAAAAGGTTATCGAATTGGATAGTGAAGGTGAGTCCTTCGTTCACTGGCATTGTATCTTTAAGCATTACATTTTGTTACAACATTGAGGTTCTGCCACCATTAGGAGACTTGCGATTTCTTAAGAAACTTAATATTCATCGACTAGACAGCCTAGTATCTGTTGGTGTGGAATTGTATGGGGATAGTGATAATCCTTTCCCTGCCTTGAAAATATTTAAGATCAGTGACATGAATGTCATGAAGATACGGTCATCCCCAGCAATTGGTAGAAGTGGATTCTCGTCATTGAGAAAGCTTCAAATTGAGACCTGTGCCGAGTTGACTGAGATTCCGGATTGCTTCCCTTCTTTAGCTTCATTAAAGATCAGAAACTGTCCTAAACTAAAAGGCTTGCCATCCATAAGCAACTTGCTATTTCTCAAGAAGGTTACTATTGATGGGTTGGACTCTCTGGAGTCCCTAGGCAAGGAGTTTTATGGTGATGTCTGTAATCCTTTCCCAGCTTTGGAGTATTTGAGTATCTCTGATATGAAAGGTCTACAAAAATGGTATTTTCCAGGAGGTGATAGGGATGGATTCATGTCGCTTAAAGAGCTTCAAATTAGTAACTGCCCTGAGTTGACAAAAATCCCGTATTGTTTCCCTAGTCTGACTAAGCTTGAAATTGAGTCTTGCGGTAATCTAGTTGGATTGGAGATGCATGATACTATACAAAAAGAATCAGCCTCAAGCCTAAAAACATATGGACATTCTGTTCAATCATTAGACATCTCAAGTTGTCCCAAGTTAGAAGTAATACCGAAGTATTTTTTGAACTTGCTCGAGCTTACAATCAGTGACTGTCCAGAATTAAAGGATGAATTATGCATTATTGGCCGGTCAATTAATGTGATCAGGACATCCCTTAATATAGGAACTGGAAAGATTACTGCTCTCGAGGGATTAGATCCTGATATACCGATTCCTAAGATCTCTAGTAAGGATGAAGATAAACACGAGTTGAAGTATGATGATCACGTGTTGAGGCTACCCAACAGTACTAGCATTTATACTCAGATTTGCAACCTGCATTTTCTCAAGAAGTTGAAATTTACAGAGTGTCACCTTCCAAATTCATTCATGGATGTTGTCCTTCCGTCAACCCTAAAGCGTCTAGTGTTTTTCAAATGCCCTTCACTCATAACCATTCCAAGCCAGTTTCTCAGTGGTTGCAAAAAACATCTTGAGGAGTTGGAACTCTCAAACTGCACCAACCTTGCACGTCTACCGGATGTCATTCCAGCTCTAGAGTCTCTTCAAAGCTTACATCTTGAAAGATGTTCTTTAATACAACACTTCCCAACCAGCAGTGGCTTACTTTTCAGCTCTCTGCAAGCCCTTTATGTATCCGACTGTCCAGCATTGGAGTCTCTGCCAGAAAATTTTCATGACATTACCACTCTTCGATGTTTAATTATAATGGAGTGTCCAAATCTTATCGTCCCGGAAGATGGGTTTCCTAGTATGATAACACGTCTTATTATAAAGAAATGTGTTAAGATGGAGCCAGTGTCAATAATGAAGTTGTCTATACTCACATCTCTTACACACTTGATACTTCAAGATTTTCCTGAAACATCCAGCCTTGATGATTGTATTCCAGACTCTATTGAGATTCTTTCAATCATCAATTTCCCTCGTCTGGAATCATCATCTGGAGTGCCGTCAATTATCAAGCTGCAAAGAGTTTTTTATGTACGTGACTGTCCACTTCTAGAGCAAAAGAAGAGCTGGTCAACCAAGCTGAAAGGTATATCTCGACAATTGACATCATGTGCACGACCGTGATCCATGCAAGGAGGGAAACAAATCTGGTAATCGTTAAACTTCAAAGACTCCAAGGTAAATAACTAAAAGTTTCGTAAGCAACTACTCACAGCGTCAATCAAGTCGTCTGCGGTTCGACCGAATCTGATCTCGAGGAATGGCGTCGCCGTCGTGGGGATGCATGCCGGTAAAAGGTCTTCCGAGGCTTTACAGAGAGTATGAAGAGAAGCATGCGCTTGTTCAGATCATCTTCAGGCTTCAGCGTGTCTTTTTCGCTCTTTTCAGCTCGTCATCTTCGAAACAGTAAGTCTTTTCCCTTGGTAATTTTTTTAGTTTTATTTTTTTCCATTTAACTGAATTTTGCATTTTTTGTCTGCAGGGCGAGATTGATGAACTGTAAACTGGACTTGTTTTGTTTGATATTGTTCCATGAGCTTGTTTTGTTTCATGACAATACCACTCTACAAACCTTAAATATAGAGTACTGTCCGAATCTTATCGCCCCGAAGGATGGGTTCCCTCGTATGGTGACAGATCTTTTTATAAATAATTGTGGTAAGATGGACCCAGTGTCAAAAATGAAGTTATCTAGACTCACATCTCTTATAGACTTGCATCTTGAAGATTTTCCTGAAACATCCAGTCTTGATGATTGTATTCCAGACTCTATTATGACTCTTTCAATCGCCAATTTCCCTCGTCTGGAATCATCATCTGGAGTGCCGCCAATTATCAAGCTGCAAAGAGATTTTTTTATACACGACTGTCCACTTCTAGAGCTAAAGAAGAGCTGGTCAATCTCGACAACTGACATCACGTGCACGGCCGTGATCAATGCAAGGAGGGAAACAAATCTGGTAATCGTTAAACTTGAAAGACTCCACGATAAATAATTAAAAGTTCCGTAAGCAACCCTACTTGTCTGCAGGGCAAGATGGATGAACTGGAAGTGGAAACTGGACTTGTTTTGTTTGATATTGTTCTCTTTGGCGCATGGGCATCACCTTAAAAAGGTTTAATCTCAATCAAAAGAGAATATTTTTTGTTTGTTTGCCTTTTTATTATGAATTATTGGTGCCACTTGTTCGAAGAAGTGACTGAGTGTTTTTCTTACTCTCACGGCATGTTTCCGAACTTTAGTACATAATGAAATAAATCTATATAGAATCCATGTTTTTTTCACCATGGTAAGCATAATGGGGGTGATTCATGTTCTTTTCATGGCAGTTCTATCTGGTTTTGGAGCTGTAAACTTGCCATACAGTTACTTATCTTTGTTTATTAGACGATCTAATTATTGGATAGTTTTCCTTCAAAGAATTGAAGTAAAAGTTTTTGATTACGTTGGACCAGTAAATTTATGTTCATTATTGCTGAATTGCTCAATTGAGACAACAATTGCTAAGAAAAAGAATATTATTTCGTCTCAACCCGAGTATGATAGAGCTCAATCTGAGTAATTTTCTATTTTCTTTCTAATGTAATTTCACAACATGTTTTCCAGAAAGCAGCTGTATATTCTCCAACTTGGAAAGGGCACATGCTAAACTTTCTGGGTTATGTATGTTCTGGGTATTGTGCTTACAAGATGCTGAAGGTATGATGAACTGTTCTACAGAGACATCCATTATTCCAGACCTGCTCATTACATTGGTTCTTTATGACCTGGCACACACTTTTGGTCGATGGAACATGATTGAGCTGATCTTTTTGGGCAGTCTATTCAAAGTGTCATCTTTAAGAGGTAGGTTGTTTGTTCTCTCCTACTTATAATCTTTTCTTGGTGGTGCATTGTGATCATTATGGTTTGATATTAACAGGATGGTTCAGTTGATCCAGTGATGAGGACCATCAGCATCTTTCTTCATCTCTTTGATATTGGCATTGATGCGGCTGTGTTATCACAAGTGAGCTACATTTTACATGATTTTAAATTGTGCACAGATAATGCTTCTAAAACACTCATTTGTCAATTTTGTGCTGCAGCATGTTTCCTTGCTGATCATTGGAATTTTGGTAGTCATCTCTGTGAGGGGATCCTTAACAAACCTGATGAATGTGATTTTTCGTTTGTTTGGTATTTAAGTTTGCATCCCTATGCATTTGCCTGTTTCAAACATATGTGTTGACTTTATTTCATGGTTAGGTGATTTTCTATATCTTTTTTTTTGATTCAAGGTGAGGTGATTTCATACAATAAGATCTTACAATACGAACAAATGAAGTCAAACCGAAGGGACAAATCCTAAGACAATTCTATGTCGAGAAAGTCTCATAAGAAACAAATGAAGAGCAGGCTATAAACGGCGCCATCCCAACGAAGCTCACCACAATTTCAACCGAAGGTGATTTTCTATATCTAATGCTCCTTTTTGTGTGTGAAGTTTATCTCTGCAGTGTCCAGAGTCGGAAGTGGTTCTTCTAATGTTGTACTCTGTCTCTTAGACATTATGGGAATGTACTTTGTTTCTTCAATACTCTTAGTTACAAAGAAGTCTAGGTACAAAATACAGGTTATAGTCTATCACAAATTTAGTCAACTGGTTACAATTATAGATTGACATTTTAGTTACTTATTACTTTCTTAGTCTATCATGACATTCTAACTGATGACTATGACTAATTTATAAGTGATGTATTAGGGCATCTGCAGCGGTGCAATGCTCCATGAGAAATTTCTCATGGAGCAATTCTATCCCACATTTTTGCACCCATGAATTGCTTGTGGAGAAAATTCTCCATGAGAAATTTCTTCAAATATGCCTTGTATTTGAGCATAATTGCTTGAAGAATTGCTCAAGGAGCATTCCTTGAAGCAATTTCTATCTCCACAAGCAATTGCTCCATGAGAAATTTCTCATGGAGCATTGCACCGCTGCAGATGCCCTTAGATGGGGCTGCGGGGATATCCAATTTGGTTTCTATCACAGATGGTTTGATGCCATATTCAAGGGCTAGATAGCCTAATGTTGATGGGTGTAGGATTCTATCGGGATTGTGATAATCCTTTTTCTGCCTTGCAGATATTGAAAATCAGTGACATGAATGTCTTGAAGATATGGTCTTCCCCAGAAATTGGTAGAAGTGGATTCTCGTCATTAAGAGAGCTTCAAATTATATCCTGTATCGAGCTGACTGAGATTCCTGGTTGCTTCCCTTCTGTAGCTTTATTAGAGATTGAACATTGTCCTAAACTAGGCAGCTTGCCGTCCATAGGCAACTTACCGTTTCTTAAAGATGTTATGCTCTGTTTGGTTGCATGGAAAAATGAGTGGAAAAGAAAGTTTGATGGAAAATTTAAAGAAAAATATTTGGGTATGTTTGGTTAAATTGTGGAAAATGAAAAAATAACAAAGAAAACAATATAAACTTTTCCACTCAATTTTCCTATGAAAAATTACTTTCCTTCGAATTTTTCTTTAAATTTTCTTTCCACCACATTTTCCCGCATCCAAACGAAGTATACGTGGGTTGCTGACGAGCACGTCGTTGAGTGCGTCAAACTTAAATTTATAATATTTCCTACAAGTTAGTAAGCGGCAAGTAGGGTCGAACCCACGAGAGAGCAATTTAAGTCAAGAGTATATTTTTTTATTCTACTAACAATTCCTAAAGGAGGGGTTTTGAATAATTGTTTTAGTAACAAGGAACAAATAATATATAACTACAAACACACCAATTTAAGGAGTTGCTTGCAACATAAAATAATTATTATCATGTAAAAATCATGTGAATTTATTTAATTGTTCCCGCTAGAGACACAAACATACATCTGCTAAGATAATATGCAAATAATTCTACAAATCCTAATCTTCAATTAACCGCTAAGTTCTCAAGAAGATTGATAATAGCTTGAATGAATATCAAAATAGCTACACCGCTAGGCTTTACTAAAATGATATCAAACAAACATCATGCAAGACATGTTAATATAGTTCACCGCTAGGCTACTCTAAACTAACATACAAGCATGTAATTTGCATCAAAGAATTATAATAAAATTCACACAAACATAATCATGCAATAACAATCATCAATATATGTTAACAAACAACTCCCCAAATTGGGTGAGTTTAGTTACACATAAGATTCATCACAACAAAATACAAGAAAATAAAAGAGAGTTTGTAAGTAAGAAAATTGTCACAAATTTTGATGATGAAGATGTGGCCTCCTTTATCTCCTTCCATTGTCACTACGGCTTGAGAATGAGATGGTTTCTTCTCCAAAAATCCAGATTTCTTCAAGTAGCAAGAGAGCTCCAAAATGTGAGAAAATGGTGTAGGAAGTGTGTGAAAGAAAGCCAAAACATTGGCCAAATGATGGCTTGGTCTTTTGGTGTCTTCCTCTCCTCCTTTTATATGCATTTTGGTCATAAATTCCATGAAAATCCGTCACCTTATTTTGTAGCTCGAGGTGCATTATTGCTTCTCATTTTCAATGTTGAAAATTAATGCACTTTGCTATTTTTGGTCTGCCGCGGACCCTAAAGGATTTAATTCTGCGGAGGCTTAAGGATTTTCATTAATCCAATACCCTCCGCGGCCATAAATGCAATACCCTCCGCGGAGTTCTAGAAAATCAGATTTTTGGTCTTTGTTTGCTTTTTTGATTCTTCATCTCAAATGTCTTGAATTAGCTCCAAATGTGGCAAAATAATCTTGTACATCTATAACATGAATCACACACAAAACGTGAAATAAAACATGAAAAATGTATTTAAATTATGGAATTTATCGTTTTGATCGATCGTACGCTCCGAGGAGTGTCCAGAAAATTTTCAAGACATTACCACTCTTCGAAACTTAATTATAAAGGAGTGTCCAAATCTTATCACCCCGAGGGACGGGCTTCCTACTACGATTTCTATTCTTGTTATCAAGAATTGTGGTAAGATGGAGCAAGTGTCGAAAATGAAGTTGTCTAAACTCACATCACTTATACACTTGGATCTTGAAGGTTTTCCTGAAACCTACAGGCTTGACGATTGTATTCCAGATTTTATTGAGACACTTATGATCATTGATTTCCCTCGTCTACAATCAATATCTCAAGTGCTGCAATTTCTAAAGCGGCTAACATATTATGAAGTGATTGAATGTCCACTTTTAGACAAGAGCTCATTAACCAAGATCAAAGGCATATCTAAACAATTGACATCACGTTCATGACCGTCATCCATTAATCGTTAAACTTCAAGGACTCCAACGTAAATCACTAAACTTTCCTTGGCCCTACTCTTCAATCCCTATTCCGTCTCACAGCCTCGTTTCCAATCGACGGCGGTTCGGTCGAATCTGCTCGGCGCTAGAAGGTCTAATGATTTTCGGATCGTTAGGTTTTTTAGGACGGACGGAGCTTTGGTTTCTGAACAAGAGACTTTACAAGGAGTATGAATAGAAGCGTGTGCTCGTTCAGATCATCTTCAGCGTCGTCTTCGCTCTTTCGTGTAATCTTTTGCAGCTCGTCCTCTTCGAAATCATCCCTCTGCCTTCCAAATTCACTGATCATTTTTCTTTTTCACTAATTTTTTTTATATTTTGAAGCGCAGGACGAGATGGATGAACTGGAATGTGGACTTGTTTTGTTTGATAATGTTGCTCGTTTTATGTTACCTTACTATCAGATGCTCCAAAGAACTGGTTAGTTTTTTTGTTTATTAGTTGTTTGTTTAATATATAAAGGGGTTGTTTGTGAAATGAGGGAATGTGAAAATCTTATTAACTTGCTCTATGATATGTTTTATTAGGTGGCTTATTATTTTGATTTGATCATATGTTGTTTTCTTTTTTTCTCCTACTGTTAATTAGTTGGTCATTGAGAGGTTATGGCGGAAATAAGTGTACGTATATGCTAATTGCTAAGCATTTCCGTTTCATCTTTTAGGTGTCACGATGGAAAGAGCAGCTACCGGATCATTATTATTTTTGTTGGGTTTGCTTTATCTCTTTTGGTGCAAGGGCATTCATTTTCCAATGACGTCACCTGAAAAAGGTCTCATCTGGATCAAAAGAAGATTTTTTATGGATTTTTAAAATAAATTATTGGTGCATTTTGTTGGAAGACGCAATGGAGTAATTTCTAACTGTCACTGCGTTTTTTTTTACCATGTTTCCGAATTTGATTACTGAGTATAATCATTTTATATGAAATTCAGGTTTATGCACAGTTGGTTATCAGAATAGGGGGTGATTGGTGTGACTGTCATGGCAGTTCTTTCTGGTTTTGGAGTTGGAACTTGCCATACCATTACTTATCTCTCTTTATCAGGTAAATATCTAATTGCTGAAATGGTATAGAGATCAAGGAGTTAGAGATTAAGGCTTTGGAAAGACGTATTATGCAATCAATTGAGACAACATTTGCTAAGAAAAAGAAAATCACTTTGTCTCAAATCGAGTATGATATAACCAAAAAAACAGAAGACGTTTGTAGTATAGCATCATTAAATTTCTGCATTTAGGTTTCATAATGTTTTTGAGGCTCTGTGCACATATTAATAAACAATTTCCTTAACCGTTCCAAGATTACTACATTCTGTACTTTTGCTAGATATGTTGCATATAGTAAATACATGCATATTGGTACTAAGTGTTTCTGTGTTCACTTACAAAGTAAAACTGCTACAAGAGTCCACACATCTGTCTTGAAACGTTTTGTTAGAACAGTTGTCAGATCTTTGCAGGATGATCAAAAAGTGCAAGGTTATTATTATTGTTTGATTACCTGTATTGGTTGCTGAGTATATATATCATATAGGAGAGCAGTACTGATTCACGTTGATTTATTTTCCAAAACTTACGTTACTTATGTGATAGGGTTCTAACTTCTAACAACTCAAAACTAGAAATAATTGGTTTTCCCAGATTCGCTACTAATCGGCAAACTTGGTTATTTTGGTTGCCCAAATTAATCATACATTATATCTTGATGAATTAAATCTATGTTCCGTATAGTAATTGTAAACAGAATACAGTTTAATTTCAGTGAAGTCATCAACCGAAAGAGGCTCTCACCTAATTTAAAAGAGTTTGTGTATTCATCATTGTTTTGATTTATTTTGGTAATTAGCAAAATATGCTCTTCGTTTTCTGACCCACAGCCACACCCACAGCGAAGTTTTATATTGTCCTAATGAGACATCCATTACTCCAGAGTACAGACCTGCTCTTGTCATTGGTTCTTCATGACCTGGTTTACACTTTTTGTTAATGTAACATGATTGAGCTGATCTCTTTGTGCGGTCTATTCAAAGTGTCATCTTTAATGAGGTAGGTTGTTCGTTCCCTCTTACTTATAATCTTATTTTGTTGGTGCATTGTCCTCATTATACTTTGATAATAACAGGATGGTTTCGTTGATCCAGTGACAAGGACAATTAGCATCTTTCTTCATATTGGCATTGATGTGGTGCTGTCATCACAAGTAAGTTACAGTTTACAAAATAAAGTGTTGCGTACATATAATAATGCTTCTGAAAAGACTCATCAGTCAATTTCATTCAGCATTCGTTGGAATTTTTGTAGTAATCTCTGTGGGGGGGACTCTTAACAAACCTGATGAGGGTAATTTTCTTTTATTTGGTATTTTATTTTGCATCTCTATGCATTTGCCAGTTTCAAACATATTCGTTGATTTTATCTCATGGTGGTGATTTTCTGTAACTAATGCTCCATTTTCCGTGTGAAGTTTTTTTTCTGCAGTTTCCAAGGTCGGAAGTGGTACTTCGAGTAATGTTGTAATCTTTCTCTCAGAAATCATGGGTATGTACTTTGTTTCTTCAATACTCTTGATTAGGAAAAGTCTAGCCACATAATACAGGTCAGATAGTCTATCATAATTTTAGTGGATTGGTTATAGTTATAGATTGACATTTTAATTACTTATCGCGTTCAAAGTCTATCATAATTTTCTAATAACAAGATCAATTTTAAAAAATCTGAGTGTTTTGGGTTTTTGCAGGATGATTATAATTGATGTAAGGGTGGGGATATCCAATTTGATTTCTATCACATATGGTTTGATGCCATATTTGTTGCCAGTGGTTTCCTTTCCTTGCTCCTGCTCTCAGCTCATTATGCGTCTTGCAGGATTGATCAACATCCGAGTCATAAATAAGTCACTTGTGAGTACATTTAAAAACAGGTAGGCATGCCTGGTACCTTATGTTTCACACTTAGGTTATAGATTACTGGTTCATTGATTAGTTGCCTGCTAAACAGAATAGCTTTTGACATTTGTAGAGATTTTGCCAACAACCATACATTATCTACAACTTGCATGGTTCTGCTGTTGAGCCTTTTTGTGTTTCCCTGCAGATAAGCTTTTTGAAGAACAGACCCATTTAGAAATTGAACCTATTTAAACTTTAGTCAGCAAGATTTGGTCTCTGAACTCCACAACGCAGGTAACAATAACTTCTTCCCTTTATTCCTATTTGGCCTATCCCCATGCGACTCATAACTCTAGAAATTGACTTGAATTTGAACAAGTATTATTAAAATACTTATATTAGTAAGCACTGTAACTAATTCAGATTCCAACAATCATAGAATACTAAAATGTTTCAACTTTACACAAATGTAACTCTAATGAAAACCATAGCATTACAGCAGAAAAAAATCACCATGAAAACGCTAGCAAAATAAAAAAAAATCAAACCTTCTCAATCGAGCTAGGAGTGTTCACATGTTGTTGATAAAGCAGTGGACTTTTCAAAAGAGAAAAAAAGGAATCTGACTAGTGGGGTTTTAAAGAGAAAAATAGCTAAAAGCGGAGCTCCGCTGTCTGCTCATCCCAAGCGAGGACAAAAATTGAAATCTGACTTTAAGTCCGCATGGTTTAATCATTCTCTCCTGCTCGTTTTTTTCCCGAAGTGGTTGACTCGGTAGTCATGTTAGTTCCTCGTGTAAGAGGTTTTACCTTTATATCCTTTTCTTGAATAAGTATTGTCGAGGTTTTTCCCGAGTCCACTCGTCCTCAATGATTCAAGAAGCACAGTATAAAGGTAAAAAGCAGAGCTCCACTCGGCCTGAGTGTTGGCAGGTATTGAAACTCACGTTTCACATTTCAGTTCACACTTTGTCCGCTTTCTTTCAATTATTGAGTGGTAGACCCTGTTGTTGCATAAATTTCACATGGTAGGAAGATATTTGTATCAGAAGCTCAACCTTATATTTCATTCTTGAGCAAATACATTCACGGAGCTTTAATTGTTTTCAGCTTTTGGGAAATAATCATGTCTGGAGCAGAAGTTGCATTAACGGCCGGGAAGGTATTGTTTTCCAAACCTTCCTATGATTTTTTCTTTAAATGGGAGCATGACAAATCATTACTTGCTGCGTTTGAGACGCAACTCAATAGTACAAAGGCCTTACTAAACAATGCAGAGGCGAGGCGAATGGAAGTAGACACTAAAGTTGATAAGTGGTATCAGAATGCCCAATATGCAGTTTTAGATGCGGAGGATTTGATTGCCTATTATTCACACAGATATCAACGTGGAGGTATATAGATTGGGTGAATCTCCAAGAACTATTGATGTCATTAAGGAGAAGTTTAAGTATAAAGTTAAGGATATCGTTCGTAGTATTCATCCATACAAAAGTACCAGAGAAACAGAAATGAGGGAAGCTATCCAAAAATTGCAACTTATAGAAGCTCAGGCGATCCCTCTTGGTCTCGATAAAAATGATAAGCTGATAGAGTTTAAAAAGAACAGAATGACTACGAGTTGCGTCACTGATCCGTCAAATATTTGGTAGGTCAGATAATGAGAAGGAAATAGTAAAACTGTTGAATTCAAGGGAAGGGAATGACGATCCTTTACGTATTATATCTATTATTGGAATGGCGGTGTAGGGAAAACTACACTCGCGTCTATGGTGTACAATGGATCTGAGACTTCTGATCAACTATATCAAGTAAAAGGATGGGTTTGTGTGTCCGATAAATCTGAACTCCGTCAGGTTATCAAATCACTTTTAGAATCCATAACAGGCCATTCAAATGCTAGTGATGAATTGGAAACCCTTCAAAAAGAGATGAAGAGTGTGTTAGAAGGTAAGAGATTTCTAATAGTTTTGGATGATGTTTGGAGTACTGATGTTGATATTGAAAATAAGTGGGAAACCTTACGAACCATTTTCTCAGTTGGAGCAGGAAGCAGAATTTTAGTCACTACTCGTGAAGAGAATGTTGTTAAAATGGTTAGTAAATCTTTAGAATCTTCATATAAACTGAATGAGTTATCTGATGCCGAGAGCTGGTCATTGTTTCAAAGTTACGCATTTGAACATGGGGATTCAACTGCATATCCACCAAGTTTGGAAAAAATTGGCAAGGACTTGGTAGGAAAATGTAAAGGCTCTCCTTTGGCACTTAAGATGCTTGGAAGGTTGCTTCTCTCAAAAGAAAATGACGAGGCAGAATGGAATATAGTACTGCACAGCAAAGTTTGGGATTCAACAAACAAAATTCTTCCGTCACTTTGGTTAAGTTACTATCATCTATCGATGCCGGTGAAGCAATGTTTTGCCTACTTATCAATTTTTCCAAAAGATCATATATATCACATGGATGAGATGGTAATTTTATGGGTGGCGGAAGGTTTTGTAGAGAAGCCTCCTCAAAGCAGTAATGGCAGTTATGACTACGAGCGTGAGGGTCGAACATATTTTAAACATTTGATATCAAATTTATTCATTCAGAAAAGCAGTATTGACGGCTCAGGTTTTGTGATGCATGACCTTGTTCATGATCTAGCCGAATATCTGTCAAAAGACTTGTTGGTGAATCTTACCGATATAAACATAGAGTCACGTCGGTTGACACATAATCCAGATCAAAGAGCTCTCTCGCAATTGAGATCAGTAAGTAAAGTCAGTCGTCTGCGTACTTTCTTGCCTGACAAAGTTACACATGATGTAGACCGCTTACTTCTACCCAAGTACAAAGTTAACAATAAACTGTTGTCAAACTTTAAATATTTGCGGGTGCTTTCTTTGAAATATTAGTATCCCTTTTCTACGTTGCCTACTTCAATCGGTGATATGAAGCTCTTAAGCTACTTGAATTTAGCCGAGACACAGATTGAATATCTGCCGGAATGGATATCCCGTCTATACAATTTGCAGTTTTTACAGTTGTATTTGTGCTGGAGACTTGAAAGGCTTCCTGCAAATTTATTTGATCTGGTAAATTTGCGGCATTTAATCATAGAGGGCTGTAGATTCGAGGAGATGCCAGATGGAATTGGAAGATTGACAAACCTTCGGACATTATCAAATTATGTTTTGGGTAAAGACAAATCAAAGCAAATGAGAGACTTTAGAAGTTTGCCCAATTTGCAAGGGAGATTAAAGATTTCAGGATTGAATAATGTTGATGACGTTAACGATGTGGTGACCGCAAGCTTTAAAAATATGGAGTATCTTGAAGAGTTGGTTCTGAAATGGGAATTGTTTCAAGAAAGACGCGAGCACTTGCATGAAAGAGTGCTTGATGCCATACAGCCTCATAATAACTTGAAACGATTAACCATAGAAAATTATGGCGGTAAAAGATTATCGAATTGGATGGTTAAAGTGAGTCCTTTCACTGGGATTGTATCTTTAAGCATTACATCATGTTACAACCTTGAGGTTCTGCCACCATTAGGAGACTTGCGATTTCTTAAGGATCTTAACATTCAAGGACTAGACAGCCTAGTATCTGTTGGTGTGGAATTGTATGGGGATAGTGATAATCCTTTCCCTGCCTTGCAAATATTAAAGATCAGTGACATGAAAGTCATGAAGATATGGTCATCCCCAGCAGTTGGTAGAAGTGGATTCTCGTCATTAAGAATCTTGAAATTAAGTCCTGTGCCGAGTTGACTGAGATTCCGGATTGCTTCCCTTCTTTAGCTTCATTAGAGATCAAACGTTGTCATAAACTAAACAGCTTGCCATCCATAGGCAACTTACCATTTCTCAAGGATGTTACTATTGATGGGTTGGAGTCTCTGGAGTCCCTAGGCAAGGAGTTTTATGGTGATGTCTGTAATCCTTTCCCAGCTTTGGAGAAGCTGGAAATATTTAACATGAAGACTCTGAAAAATTGGTATGTTCCGGGAGGGGGTAGGGACGGATTCGTCTCGCTCAAAAATCTTCAAATTTGGAACTGCCCTGAGTTGACAAAAATCCCGTATTGTTTCCCTAGTCTGACTGAGCTTTAATTTCGTATTGCGGTAATCTTATTGGATTGGAGATGCATGATACTGTACAGAAAGGATCGGCCACAAGCCTAAGAACATATGGACATTCTCTTCAATCATTAACATAAAAGGTTGTGAAAAGTTAGAAGAAATTCCAAATGTTTTAGTGAACTTGCTCACGTTTAGAGTCTTCGACTGTGAAAACTTGATATCAGTGCCAAGATTACTCAATGTGCAGATATTTTTGGTAAAAGTTAATCCCTTTTACGAGTGGAAGCAGAATTACAAGAAGTAAAGAATGAATTGTGCATTAGGGGTCGGTCAATTAATGTGACCGAGACATCCTTAGATATAAGGACTGGACAGTTTACTGCTCTTGAGGGCCTAGATCGTGATACACCGTATCCTAGGATACCTAGTATGGATGATGAAGATATACACGAGTTGAAGTATAATGATAACGTGTTGAAGCTACCCAACAGTGACATCCCCACTAGCATTTATACTCAGATTTGCAACCTGCATTTTCTCAAGAATTTGCAATTTATAGAATGTCACCTTCCAAATTCATTCATGGATGCTGTGCTTCCGTCAACCCTAAAGCGTCTCAGTTTCAAGAATGCTCTTCACTCATAACTATTCCTAGTCAATTTCTCAGTGGTTGCAAAAAAAGCCTAGAGGCGTTGGAACTCTTAAGCTGTACCAATCTTGCATGTCTACCGGATGTCATTCAAGCTCTCGAGTCTCTTCAAAGACTACAACTTATAAGCTGTTCTTAATACAACACTTCCCAACCAGCAGTGGCTTACTTTTCAGCTCTCTGTCCGACCTTTATGTATCCGATTGTCCAGCATTGGAGTCTCTGCCAGAAAATTTTCAGGACATTACCACTCTACGAACCTTAAAGATAGAGTACTGTTGGAATCTTAAAGCCCCAAGAGATGGGTTTCCTAGTATGATTACACAACTTGTTCTAAAGTGTTGTGGTGAGATGGAGCCAGTGTCAAAAATGAAGTTGTCTAGACTCACATCTCTTATAGAGTTGCATCTTGAAGGTTTTCCTGAAACATCCAGCCTTGATGATTGTATTCCAGACTCTGTTGAGTTTCTTAGCATCGCAAATTTCCCTCGTCTGGAATCATCATCTGGAGTGCCGCCAAGTATGAAGCTGGGAAGAAATCTTAAAATATATAACTGTCCACTTCTAAAGCAAAAGAAGAGTTGGTCAAACAAGCTGAAAGGTATATCTCGACAATTGACATCATGTGCACGACCGTGATCCATGCAAGGAGGGAAACAAATCTGGTAATCGTTAAACTTCAAAGACTCCAAGGTAAATAATTAAAAGTTTCGTAAGCAACCCTACTTGTCTGCAGGGCAAGATGGATGAACTGGAAACTGGACATGTTTTGTTTGATATTGTTCTCTTTGGCGCATGGGCATTCATTTTCCATTGTCATCACTTGAAAAAGGTTTTATCTCAATCAAAAGAGAAGAATATTTTTTGTTTGTTTACGTTTTTATTATGAATTATGGATGCCACTTGTTCGAAGAAGTGACTGAGTGTTTTTCTTACTGTCACGGCATGTTTCCGAACTCTAGTACATAATTCTATATGGAATCCATGTTTCTTCACAATGGTGCAGTTGGTAAGCGGTGATGAGGATTGAAGACAATCAGCATCTTTCCTCATCTCTTTGATATTGGCATTGATGTGGCGGTGTTATCACAAGTGAGCTACATTTTACATGATCATAAATTGTGCAGCATGTTTCCTTGCTAATCACTGGAATTCTGGTAGTCATCTCTGTGAGGGGATTCTTAACAAACCTGATGAAGGTAATTTTTCGTTTGTTTGGTATTTAATTTTGCATACCTATGCATTTGCCTGTTTCAAACATATGTGTGACTTTATTTCATGGTAAGGTGATTTTCTATAACTAATGCTCCTTTTTGTGTGTGATGTTTTTCTCTGCAGTGTCCAGAGTCGGAAGTGGTTCTTCTAGTAAATGTTGTACTGTCTCTCAGACATTATGGGAATGACTTTGTTTCTTCAATGTTTCTCGTTTTTAAATACTGTTAGGCTGTGCCTAAAAGGCTAGCAAAACTATTTGGCATTATGAAACAGCCTAGCTCTAACTCCAATTCTGTTTCACTCTCGTATTGTACGTGGTCAACCTAAAACTAGCTAGCAAACTTCCGCCTTTATATACATTATTGTTGTTGCACCTCTGAGACTTACCGATTCAAATATATAGATGCAAATTTCATGTTATCATTCATTTATGAATTGTCAATCATGGTCTGATCATGAATGACTATTTGCATGTTTTGACAGGCTACTGGAAAACTGACGAACATCAATCTTTATGTGAAAGGCTCGGTAAGCTCATTGTTTCCGAATCTCGTACATGAATGATATACAAATTAGGGCATGCCCTCCATAATTTTATCAATTCATTGTTTAAAAAATCCATATGATTTCTCTTTAGACCTCATTATCCGCATAAGACATTTGGTTAATGATTCCATTTCCTAATCATGCAGTGTAAAAATAAAGCCTTCCTGTCAACAGGAAACTGAATTTCCATATGCGCTGCCACTACATTGTCAATAGTATTTTGCAGTCAGGTAATTACTTAATTCTAGCTATTCTTTCTCCATTCGAATCTGAGAAAGTCTGGATTGCCTCCTCCAATAATGTCACACGATTCCATTCCATATCCCGTTGTCCATTTTGACATCGTGCAGCCCTGTAATATGAAGCTTAATCATTTGGCCAATGTGCGCATCAGATACTAATACACAGGGTATGATATTGTACTAAACTTATTCGCAAGTCTGAAAGTACCTTCAGTTTTTGAAGAACTAATTTACATATGATATACTTTTACTACCATGTTTTTGCACCAAACCTTTTGTCCCATGCAAATCTCCAAATGTTTATAGGTTTTAGTTCATGATTCAATATATACTAGTAAATAATATCTAAATGGGAGACAGTTTAACAATCTGTTCATAGCAAAATGTCGGATTATTTAGAACATAAAGATACATTAACTTCAATTTTCAAAGATTTTAAAAATAGGAAATTCAGACCGTCAATCCCAAAACATGTCCTATAAAAATATGATTTATGATTGAAAGAACATCTATTTTACTTTTATCTTGTCTTTCGATTTCATTCCAACACCAACTCCTCTTCCCTTATTTGAAAAAAAATTAGTATTACTTATGACTCTGTTTGAAACATCAACCTTAACTTAATGTTTATAGGAAAACAGATTTAAAGTGTCTACTAAATTTTGATAAATTTTTCAAAATTAATCAAATTATTTACTTGTACCGACTAGACTCGTATTTAAAACAATTTATATATGGGTGTTTTGTAAGTACAAAAGTTGCTCCAACAAGCAACATTTCTCTTATTGCAATTATAAATTAAAAAACTGCAGTGCTGCTCACAACGCTGCTTCCATCGGAATTCATTTTTGTAATCAATTTTAAAAAAAAAATCAGTAAGTCAAAAAACGTGCATCCATCATCCCCTCCACTCTCCTCTCCCTCCCTCCCTCCCTCTATATACTCGATCGTTTTCTGCAACATGAAAAATCAACCCGTTACACGCTTCAAGGGTTCCAATACTCCATCGTGTCCATCTCATCTACCAAGGATCTGGGGTTGTCCCTAGCTGTAGAAAGGTGCGAACTTTACTTTGGATTTTGTCTGCTGTCTTTGTACGTTTTGTAGGTAATTTGGGGTTCCATTTTTGTAGGGATTCGATTGTGTTAATTGAGAAAAATGTGGGTTTTGCATGGACTTATATGGGGTTAACTGACTGAATCAGAGTAGAATCAGTGAGTTTTTTTGTTGAACTTCTGATCTGGGGTTGATTATTATGTAGCTGTGGCTCGTGTGTTTCTTCCAAGTTTTGATTTTGGATCCAACATTGTGCTATATTGCCTAGTAAATGTACATCTTTTTGAATTTTGGGTTAGAAATGAGCTAGAATTCAAAGAGGTCATGTGTTAAAATTCATTGGACTTTTGATGAATGTGTATACAGGTTTTGGAGATATCAAAATGGCAGGGAGAGCATACAAGGAATCACGGTCAAACTTGTCAATGTCATCTGATGGTCCTGATTCACAGAAGCCACCATTGCCGCCAACTGTCAGATTTGGGCGGAGGACTTCATCTGGTCGATACATTAGTTATTCCAGGGATGATCTTGATAGCGAGATCGGTAGCACTGATTTGAATTATACCGTTCATATTCCAGCTACACCTGATAATAATCCGGTAGATACTTCAATGTCCCAGAAAGTCGAGGAGCAATATGTGTCTAGCTCGCTTTTTACTGGTGGGTTTAACAACGTGACTCGTGCACATTTAATGGATAAAGTTATTGAATCGGAGACTAATCATCCGCAGATGGCGGGTGCAAAGGGATCTTGTTGCGCGATCCCGGGATGTGATGTGAAGGTTATGAGTGACGAGAGGGGAAATGACATTCTTCCTTGCGAATGTGATTACAAGATATGTCGTGATTGTTACATTGATGCAGTTAAGACCGGTGGAGGTATTTGCCCTGGATGTAAAGAGCCGTATAAGAATTTGGATTTGGATGAAGTGGCGGTGGTGGATAGTAGACGCCACCTTCAACTAGCTCCTCCAGATGGGATGTCAAAAATGGAGAGGAGATTGTCGTTGATGAAGTCAACTAAATCTGTACTTATGAGAAGTCAGACTGGTGATTTTGATCAAAACCGATGGTTGTTTGAGACTAATGGAACTTACGGTTATGGAAATGCCATATGGCCTAAAGATGGAATATTTGGAGATGATAATGATGGACATGGGAACGGGCATGAGACTTCCGAGTTGATCAGCAAACCTTGGAGGCCACTTACAAGGAAATTGAATATCCCTGCCGGAGTTCTCAGCCCATATAGGTACCTCTTCTCATAAACCATTAATAATTTCTTTTGCATACCGTGTGTATTGTTGGATCGTCAAGACATTTTTGCTCTGAAAAATGTGATTTTTAACTTGCATAATGTCATATAGCAATCTGATACTAAAGTATTCAGATGATGAACATATTCGTAAGTTTATATTTGAAAGCTTAGCCATTCTGTTATAATTAGTGAAGTAACATTAATATAGGCATGTCGATTATTTTCTGGAAATACTTCTTGCTGATTGACTCGGTACTAAGATTTATGAGATTTATATATTGTAAATTGCTGATACAAAAGAGTTCCTTTCGTTTTGGATTTGCAGGTTATTGATTGCTATCCGTATGGTTGTTCTTGCATTGTATTTGATGTGGAGAATCAAACATAAAAATGAGGATGCCATATGGTTATGGGGAATGTCCGTTGTATGCGAGCTTTGGTTTGCATTCTCTTGGCTTCTTGACCAGCTGCCTAAGCTTTGTCCCATCAACCGTTCAACGGATCTTACTGTTTTAAAGGAAAAGTTCGAATCACCTAGTCCTAACAATCCCACTGGAAAATCAGATCTCCCTGGCATGGATGTTTTTGTATCCACTGCTGATCCTGAGAAAGAGCCGCCTCTTGTTACGTCAAACACGATTTTATCAATTTTAGCAGCTGAGTATCCAGTTGAAAAGCTTGCTTGTTATGTATCAGATGACGGAGGGTCACTACTCACGTTTGAGGCCATGGCGGAAGCAGCAAGTTTTGCTAATGTTTGGGTCCCTTTTTGCCGCAAACATAATATTGAACCACGAAACCCTGAATCATATTTTAGTTTGAAGAAAGATCCTACCAAAAATAAAATGAAGCCTGATTTCGTGAAAGATCGGAGACGGATTAAGCGGGAGTATGATGAGTATAAAGTGAGGGTCAATGGGTTGCCAGACTCTATTCGTCGTAGATCCGATGCTTATCATGCTAGAGAAGAGATTAAAGCCATGAAACTTCAAAGACAAAATCGAAGTGACGAGGTCGTTGAGAGTGTAAAAATCCCAAAAGCTACTTGGATGGCAGATGGAACGCATTGGCCTGGTACATGGAATGTTGCTTCTGCCGACCACGCTAAAGGCGACCATGCTGGAATCATTCAGGTAATGTTCTACAGTTATTAGTAATCTGCTTTTCATTTAAACTTGGTACCATGAAAATGAGACCGAGCGATGATTTATGGTTTGATGCAGGTGATGCTGAAGCCACCAAGTGACATGCCTTTGGAAGGGACTTCTGATGATTCAAATCTTCTTGATCTAACCGACATTGACATTCGTCTTCCGCTTCTTGTCTATGTCTCTCGTGAGAAGCGTCCTGGATATGATCACAACAAGAAGGCTGGAGCCATGAACGCTCTCGTCAGAGCTTCCGCTATTCTTTCAAATGGCCCGTTCATTCTCAATCTTGATTGTGATCACTACATCAACAATTCCTTTGCCATGAGAGAAGGAATATGCTTTATGATGGACAGAGGTGGTGATGGACTTTGTTACGTTCAATTCCCTCAAAGATTCGAAGGTATTGATCCGTCTGATCGGTATGCGAACAACAACACTGTATTTTTTGATGTGAATATGCGTGCACTAGATGGACTTCAAGGTCCAGTGTACGTCGGAACTGGTTGTCTGTTTAGAAGAATTGCTCTTTACGGATTTGACCCTCCACGGAACAAGGAAAGTCATCCTGGTTGTTGTAGCTGCTGTTTTGGCCGTCGAAAGAAAAATGCTATTGCTAGCAACCCAGAAGAAAACCGAGCCCTGAGAATGGGAGATGACGACGATGATGATGAGATGAGCTTTTCGTCCTTAACTCCCAAGAAATTTGGCAACTCGACCGTTCTTATTGACTCTATCCCAGTGGCAGAGTTTCAAGGCCGGCCATTGGCTGATCATCCAGCTATAAGGAACGGTAGGCCTCCGGGAGCTCTTACAATTCCACGAGAGTTGCTAGATGCCTCGACAGTTGCGGAGGCTGTTAGCGTTATTTCGTGCTGGTATGAGGATAAGACTGAATGGGGACATCGAATTGGATGGATTTACGGTTCAGTCACAGAAGATGTTGTCACTGGTTACAGAATGCACAATAGAGGTTGGAAATCAGTTTACTGCGTCACAAAGCGTGATGCATTCCGTGGTACTGCTCCTATCAATCTTACCGATAGGCTTCATCAAGTGCTTCGATGGGCAACTGGGTCTGTTGAGATTTTCTTCTCAAGAAACAATGCCGTTCTTGCTGGCTCAAAGATGATGTTCCTGCAGCGAATAGCGTATCTCAATGTTGGTATCTACCCATTCACTTCAATTTTCCTGATTGTCTACTGCTTCCTACCAGCATTGTCGCTCTTCTCAGGCCAGTTCATTGTTCAGACTCTCAGCGTGACTTTCCTGGTCTACCTATTAACCATCACAGTCTCGCTTATGCTGCTTGCTATCCTCGAGATCAAATGGTCAGGTATTGAGCTCGAAGAGTGGTGGAGGAACGAACAATTTTGGTTAATCGGCGGTACAAGTGCTCATCTCGCAGCCGTCTTCCAAGGTCTATTAAAAGTCATAGCTGGTATCGAAATCTCCTTCACTCTAACTACCAAATCAGGTGGAGATGACATAGACGACGAGTTTGCAGACCTCTACATCGTAAAATGGACTTCCCTCATGATCCCGCCAATCGTCATCATATTGATCAATCTCATCGCCATAGCAGTCGGGTTCAGCAGGACTATATACAGTGAGAAACCGGAATGGAGCAAACTTTTAGGTGGTGTGTTTTTCAGCTTTTGGGTCTTGGCACATCTTTACCCGTTCGCTAAAGGTCTTATGGGACGAAGAGGTAAAACTCCTACTATCGTGTTCGTCTGGTCAGGACTTATTGCTATTACTATCTCGCTCCTTTGGGTTGCCATCAACCCTCCCGCTGCGGCTACTTCGATCGGAGGTGGCGGGTTTACCTTCCCTTAAGCCACGGGAAATAATTCTTATTTCATTTCTTGCCGGTAAAGTAAAACTATACGTTGTCCATTTTTCAAACATTCTTTTACATACAATTTTCCCTTCCTTTCCAAGTATATGTTACAAATAGGGAAGAAGCTTTGGGACAAAAATGTGTCATGTTTTGTTGTTTTTTGTTTTTTACCGTGTGAATTAGATTATAAATAATTACATTAAGCATAGAATTGCAAGATTGCAGT
Source organism: Sedum album (assembly GCA_006409495.1). Lineage (NCBI taxonomy): Eukaryota > Viridiplantae > Streptophyta > Magnoliopsida > Saxifragales > Crassulaceae > Sedum > Sedum album. The sequence goes on along the minus strand of QZGG01001916.1, from coordinate 17,049 downwards.
CTTCATGATTTTTTTCGAAAATCAAAACGAATGGGTTCTCAATGGAATTATATATTTGTGTTTGTGAAATTGTTAGACATAAACATGCTTCAATTTACACTGCATGCTTCAAGAAACGAATGATAACTATTAAGAAAAAGAGTGTTGCTACATGAATATGCATCAGGCTAAAAGATATAAATGTCTTCAATTTAAAAAGGACAAAATAAGAGAATGGATCAAATGAAAAGTGGTAGTTTGGTTATAAAATGCAAATAAATCCAAACCACCCATTTAATTACATCCGACGGTTAGAATATAATCTTATTAATTAATATATAAAATGACAAAAGGGCAGTAATAGAAACATACATTAAAATATATTTACAAATATTTTAATTGAATTCAATCCCTTATTTTAAAGCAACCGACATTTAATTTTCTGCTATGGAAACTGACATTCAAATTTTGTTTTTCAATGATTCAATTTTGCTTCATAGATTTTCCTAAATTCGACTCGGTTGTTTCTTCACCGAATTCCTAATTTCTAGAGGGTTTTCACACACCCAGCATAATCTCATGGTTGAGTGTTATATATTATGATTCACGATTTGATAGGATATGATTCACGAATCATATGCTAGCAAAATATGAATCATAACCGAGCAAATCATGACTCGAGGATATGATTCAAAAATTATTCTATGTTATATAGTATGGTCGTCAGTTGGGATTTGGATCCAGTGCTGCGAACAGCCATTTGCAGCCAAATTTAAAATTAATTAATTTAATATTTTTAGAAAATATGATGCCACGTGTAAAGGGTTTAGTGGTTTAGATAGGGTTTTAGAATATAAAAATATTAAATTTCTATTTTTTAGGATTTTTTATTATTATATTTACTAATTAAAAATTATATACATTAAAACTTTGGATTAAAACTTTCATTAAAATCGGCTGGAATCCGCAGTACGCTGTACCGGATCCGAATCCCGTCAGTTGTGAGGGTTAAGGCCAAAACTTGCGCAGTTCAAGTTTGTAATAGTGTATGATCCATGAATCACATTATACCAAATCATAGATCATAGTATAGCAAATTATGAATCATAGTATGACAAATCATGAATCATAGTGTGTCAAATAATGAACCATATTATAACAAATCACGAATTATATGAATACAAACGTGAATCATATGTATGCAATCTGTGGATCAATACTTTTTTTTATTCCAACAAAAATTCCTTACATTTGTTACAAGGAAGATGCTCTTTCAGATGACTGTGGAAAACCGATTGTGTTCAGATAGAAAATAAGATTTATTAACCTACAACTCATCCTTGAAAGCTGAGGGCTCTGTGTCTTCATCATCATTGTTTGATTTAGGTTCATAATGGGTTGAATTATCTTCTTCATGGTTGAATCAGCTTCTGCGGATGTTTTTCCATCACTTGTGGTTTCAGCTTCTACTTCCTCTATTTTTTACTCTTCCTAACAATTGCATCAGTGAACCAATACACCGTTAAACGTTGCTCTAGGCGATTCTGCAGGATAGACAGCTCAAACCGAATCCATAATTTGGGAAGAACACAATTTTCGGAATCACAATCAAAACCGACTGATTTTTGATAAATTATTGGACTAATTTACCCTTATTGGAATTTCAATATAATATTTCTTATTTAATATTTCATATAATTGTAATTAGACCCCAAATTAATGGTCTAAATTTGTTTACATTTTATAACTTAATCTTACTTTTCACCTAATCCTTACTCACAAAACAATATACTAAATGTAACTTAGTAGTTTAAATGAAATGATCAGTAAGTGTAGGAACTCCTGAATATTAGCAACGAAAACGAAGGATATTTTTCTCTCGATGCATTGGACGGTTCTCTAAAAAATAATGATACAAGCATCGAACATCGATGCTTAGAGCACCCTTCACCATGATAAAAAAAATCTACCATTTCTATCTCTCTTCAATTTTATCTCTCATTAAATCATGATTTATAATTAAAAAAGGCATGGACATCCCCCCATGATTTACAAGAGAAAACCATCATTTTCTTTTCAAACCCATCAAAAAACAAAGGGTTAATTACAGATGACCACCCGCATAATATGCCATATTCCATGCCACCACCCTTATATTGTAATATTACATTCGACCACCTTTATAACTAAAAACTTTCCAAAGAACCACCTCAGTTAACGGCAGTTAACGGAGAGGGTGGTTAAATGGAAACAAAATTGATTATAAAGGTGGCGAAGTGGAAACATATTTATTATAGAGGTGGTTTATTGTAATAAAAATACTATTATTATATTAAAAAATTAATATATTTAACGGTAACGGTGACAGTACAGTGCGTGGGTGGTTGATTGGAAATTTTATACTTATAAGGGTGGTGGAATGTATTATTACAATATATGGGTGGTTTGGTGGAATATCGGATATTATACGGGTGGTTATCTGTAATCAACCCAAAAACAAATAAGATTATTCAAAAATATATCAAAATGGGTGTCCATTTGTAGACTTAAAAAAATAAAGTTAAATGATATATTTTTTAAATCAATTTTTTGTAATTTTTAAGATACAATAATTATAATATCGAATATGAACAGTAAAAAATTCTGACGCAGTACACGTGGCACGTTTTGATTGGTTCAGTTCTCTTGGTAGATTCTCAAATTCTTCCATGAGATGGTTTTTTCATGAAAAACCATGAATAAACCATACGATGATCAAACTACCATGCAAAAAATCATAATGGGGATGCATGGTATTTTGTATCATCCCTTACGATAGAATCTCATGATATAGAAAATCATGGTGGGAAGTGCTCACCGGACACTAAAATGATCAAAAGTAGCATCCTACGACATTATTATTCTCTGTATGCAGGGGCAGGGGCATGGGCAGGGGCATGGGCATGGGCATGGGCATGGGCATGGGCATGGGCATGGGCATGGGCATGGGCATGGGCATGGGCATGGGCATGGGCATGGGCATGGGCATGGGCATGGGCATGGGCGGGACATTTTAGTCTTTTTCATCCTCAATTAGCACCGACTGCCCCATGACCCCAAAATGAGCATAAAATTGATGAAAGTGTACTGAGTTCAATGATCCGTGTTTACAATCAAGTGTGAAATTTATTAAGCTATCATGCATGTTGAAAATAGGTAGGAGGCATGTATGGCCAATCTGAAGCCATGCAATTCTGCATTGGTATTTAATGAGTTGGGTTCATTTGAGACCCACATAAAACTTTGAGAACTTGAAACCCCAAATCTCACCATCCAATTTGATCAATCTTATGGCTATCATTTTGACACGTATGCAAATGTGTATATTCACTTTATGCATATATGCTTTTTGCTACGTGACATCATCTCCTTTCATCTACTTTTGTGCAGATACAAATGCAACCGTTGGATGCAGCCCCTGGGTCGCAAGGGAACTGCACCCGATATTTAATACACTGAATACACCATTTGAAATGGATATCAGGAATGTCACTAGAAATTCAATACCTTTAGCTACCACATGATCAAGTTCCATTTGATAATCCCATCTGAATTTAATTAGTATACATGTTCACATTCACTATAAGGGAAACCTCCATTGTGTGCAAAACATACTTGTACCATTTTATAGTATTCAATTTAGCCATCTCATGATCAATGTTTATTTAACTACTCCCTCCGTCCCGCTTTGTTTGTCCAAAAACACAAAATGCACGGTAATTAAGGTAGAAAGAAGGTATAAAATGTGTGGTTGAGAATAAATAATTAATAAGTAAATGAGTAAAAAGTAGAATGTGTGGTTGAGAATAAAGGAAAGTGGACAAACTTAAGGGGACACCTGAAATGGAAAGTGGACAAACAAAACGGGACAGAGGGAGTACATCACATCAAAATTATGGTACATGTTCTTGTCACTTTCATGCTCATAAATATCAACAGATACCCAACTTCTTAATAATGTTTGGTGCACGTCTCCATTCCAAGCCACAAAATGGCCAATATATCTTTACAAACTAAAAATGCAACTTTTCGACGTCACAAAAACCTCAAAAAATTGAAAAAAATAAAAAATGATTCGAATTGACTCTTGAATCTTTATTATTTTTTGAAAAAAACTGGAAATAGATAAGAGAATAATAAACTAGAGTCAATAGTAACTTCACATAAATTTACCATAGGACTGTTGCATGACATGTACTTTTATAGTACGGTCTATGTATTGACTTCATTAACTTGCTCCAACAGCACTTTCAAGTTTTTAACTGAATTTCCATCTTCTTTCACAGCTTCCTTTGCAGCCTTCTTCAGCTCATCAGCTCTCTCCTTCATCCGCCGTCCGGTCTTCCCGGTTAGAATAACCTCCAAGCAGTCCATCAGCCCGCTCTTAGTAAATATACCTCCCTCAACTACACTTCCGATTTCCAACAAGGTTGTGATTACCCTAGCGTTTATCTTTTGGTCACCGAAGAAGGGACGGCCGATCATGGGTACCCCGCTGATCACGCCTTCTAAGACAGAGTTCCATCCACAATGTGACGAATACTCCGACTGAGGGATGGGATAAAATGTCTACTTGAGGCGCCCACGGCACGATTTTCCTAACTTACTGGTTCGTTCCTCGAATCCTTCCGGTAAATGCACCTAAACTGGTCTTTTAAAGACCATAGATACGGAGTTTGGCTCTCCTCAAGCGCCTCCGCGATCGCAGCTAATTCATGCTGAGGAGGCGATGTAACCGTTCCAAAACTAATGTACGCGGCGGAATGAGCCTCTCGGGCATCGAGCCATGGAATGCAATCTTGCATGTCCAAACTTCCCGACTGATTTAAAATCAGACTAAGCGGCCCGATATTCAGAAACTTACGAAACTTCGAACTAAGATCATCATTGATGGTCGGATCAAGTGCTTCAAAGCTATTGATAAACACTGATGTTGCTCTAGGCAATGCTCTTGCCATCTGGTGTAACGCTCTGTTGAAAGTTTTGTCTAAATCTCCAAACACTTCAGATGGAATGTCTTGGACACGAATTTTGGACATTCCTGGAATGAAATCCAACGTGTCTGATTCCCTACCAGCTGCTGCTTCACCCAAACCAATTTACATCAGTAAAATCAAATAACAATAAATCCATTAGTAAAATCAATTATAAATTGTGTAACATAAATTTACAATTAGTTGCTAATCCACATTTTTTTTCATATATATTTTCCAATTTATTTAAAATATATGCAACAACTTTTCAGATAGCAAATTGATATATTAAATGACAATAAAAGAGTCCTGGGAAATGTATAAATCATTAAACAACCTAAAAGTGACATGTAATTTTATGAACAACCTGCTTGGACTCTGAAATTTCACTGAATTATTTGCTAATGAATTTTCATGCAGATTTTTTAATAAAATTTATATTTCCATGCAATAAAACTAATTAAAATGTGAAGTAAATCTGTAAATGATTTACCTTTAATACCAATTTTCTCTCTAATTAAATCAGTGTAAAAATGGGCCGAAAGGGACGCTGGCCCAGCTGTCCAAAACGCCACCCAACTAACACCCATATCCGCCGCCATCTCCGCCGCAAACCCATAAAACGCATCCGTCACCAAACACGTAATTCTCCTACCCATTTCCGTTTCAACATCCTTCACCTCATTTTTAAACAATTCCTCTGCCGATGACATAAATGCCGCCATGACAAGGTGGTGACTTCTACCGTCGGAGGGTGGCTCCGGTACATCACGGCGAGTGAGATTGGGTGGGGTTTTGGTAGAAAACAGAGCGGAGTTGGAGGCAGCGGTGGAGATGAAGGAGAAGTGGGTTTGAGGGGAAAGGGTAGCGAGGTGACGGATGATAGAGATTAATGGAGCGGCGTGTGTGCCGTAGGGAAAGGCAAGGACCGCCACATGCGGCAGTGATTCGACGGAGTTGCTCATTTTCAAAGTGTTTTATACGGGGTCGTTTTTGGAGGTTAATGGAATGAGAAAGTGAGTTATGAGTTTGACGTAAATTTATAGAAGTGAAGTGTTGATGTTCGTTGACTAAAAGTCAAACTAAAGTTGAGAGATTACGGGTTGGTTAAATTCACGGCAATCTTGAATGAATCGTGGACCAATGATATATCGACACGACTGTTGTTCAACTGATCGACAAGATTCATGGGATTTACTTTTAGTAGAATGTTGGCCGTTTAAAGTTAAAATTCTCAGGACTATAACAACGATTTGAAATTATATATTCTTTTGTGGATTTGGATTTCTGTTAATTAGTTTATCAATTTGTTGTCATTACTTTGTTAAGTAATGTCCAATGTTCACATTTGTAATTGCTACTAATGTTGTGTATATAACATCATTTTATCATAAAGATGTAATTTTGATCCGATGTAGAATAGAATTGGTAACATTTGACTCAGGAATTAACATAGGATGAAGGTTGAAAATATGTTACATAGATTCTATCTAGTGTTTTCACTATTCTAGAAACATAGTTACAATGTCATTGTCTTTCAAATGTGGAAACTGAGATTGGAAATTTGGAATGGTGCACACATATTCAACCACCACAAGATTCACCTACCAGCAGGAGTACTCACCAGTCATCGGGCCTGATCATTTGCGGCCATACACTTAGCATATGAATATGTCCACGTTTGAATTCTTATCTTCAGTTGAATGCTGTTTTTGTCAACAGAAACTTAATTCTAAATGTATAGTCCTGTCAGTACTTATTGTATCGGATACGAATACAAAGATTAAGATGCGTTACACAAGTAATCCATGAATAAGTTCCATTGCGTTTCAATCACTGGGTAGGATGAAGACAGTAAGTTAGAGGCTTATAAACGAAGCAACTTGAATTGAGATATTTGTGTTCTTTCTGCATCTGGACTTCAATTCATCTGGTCCCAAGTACGGTTTTGCTTTATTTAGTCTTAGTACGCCAAACAAATGAATTTTGAGGAAGAAATTTTAACCATTTTGTTCTGAAATGTACCGAAGATTGCATGAGAATAATTAGTAGCATGAACTTCTGTTTCGGAATGATTACGATCTTGGGGTATATGTATTTCCTTACAAGAAAATCGGACTTCTCCGTCGGGGTGGGATCATTACCTTGTAAGCTGCAATGATATATTTCATGTGGGAGCTGAAAATGCCAGTCGAGGGAACAAATATACACTGTAAGGCTGTTACATATACTCACAGGTAGCACTACTTCAAGCTTGAGTCATGTGGCTTTACACAGGTAGTACTTATGCAGCCACAATAACATCTTGATGCAATCTTATCGCTCTTCAAACTCAACATCAATAACATCTTGTCTCGGCTTTGATGATGATGAAGAGCCTCTTCCACTGTTTGTTGAAAAAGGGTTGCCAGTTGGTTGCCACACAATGTTACCACAACCAGCACATCGAACTATTTGCAATCTAGACCCAACAAATGGTTGCTTACATGCAGGGCACGCTCCCTGCATACCATTAATAAGTTGAAAATTATTTTTAGCACACACTAATGTTACTTAAGATTTCCCAAATAAGAAAAAGGTTGGAGGTTAGATACTGAATCAAAATTCAAAAACAAGCTTGGATGAAACTATGGCCATGGTGGACGCTGCACTAAGTACAATAAGGAAATACCTTGATCACAAGACTATTGGCCAAGCTTCCAATTAAAAGTGGCCCAGCAAACGGTAGAACCCATATACCAAATATCAGGAATCTGAACAGCCATCCGGATAATGCAAGCCAAAGAAAGAAGACAGTCTGCAACAAACCAAGGCACAGTTACGAACAAACATTATTATGCGTAGCCTTTCATACAGTGCTAAAGCCTAAAATAGGAACCACTTCCGAATATTATACAATGTCAACACTGTTACAGTTGTTTATATTACATTTCCATTTTGACTACTGTAGTTATTGTCGGTCATGAGAAAATCAATCGTGATTCTAATACAGTCAGATACTCTCCAAACAAATCACAACCACACTTACAGGAAATAACACCTTCTGATGAGGAGCAAACATATTCATAGACACTATAAAAACTAGTAAAACCAGTATTCATCACAAGCAGTAAAGAGTCCTCAAAATAACTCACCACTACAACTCTTCCCAACGGGCTTCCAATAACCTCACTTATCTCCCTCTGGTACTGCAACATAAAAATATTAGAAGAATTTTAATAAGTACTTAAAAATTCAAGAAAAGTCGTCCCATCACAAACTGACAGTAAAACCAACCGTATAAAATTCAAAGGTTAGTGTAACTGCAGAAACAACCATTTTTTTCGAATTCCTATTAAGGAAACAGATTATACGAAAGCATTTCACTTGATCAAACAAGTTCAGAAAAGCACATCATTTATAGTATTCTTAATTTCCGCTTTTCTCGTTCACATGGATTGAGCTCCCAGATACATCATTTTTTGAAGTCAGCTCAAATCAATTTAATAAATCTTCATGTCAAAAAATCAATTTTCAAAAAAACCCTAACTAACTGGAAAACAAACCCTAGGCCAATTCCTTTTAAAATCAAGCAAAAAGCCTCTCCATTTCTGCCCAATCTCAAACTCCCGATCAATCTCCCGCGCCTTATCCTGCAAAACCCTAACCGCCGAATTCAACTTCACCGAAACCTTATACTCCCGATCAATCTTCTCAGCCGTCTTCCTCGCTTCGTACGTGAAATACTCAAACTTCTCATTCGCCGTCCTCCACGCGTCCTTCCACGCTTCTCCTGATGACACGCGCCTTGCAAAACTGTCAAAATCGCTTCTTTGGAACGCTCTGACAACCTGACGCCGCTGCAGCCTGACGCTTGTGCGTTGAAGATAAAGATGATGGATTGGGGTTGAATGCAGGTTGAGGTGGTGTTGGGGGTGCCATGAGAGGGTCTGTTCCATTGCCGGAAGCTGCTAGTCTGTGGCTGGCGTTTGTTAGAGGTTTCTGGTGTTGTTGTTTGAAGGGGGTTTTTGTGAATTAGGGTCTGATTTCGATCAGATTTAAAGTTGAGGAGCGTATTTGTAATTACGAAACATTTGGTAATTTTGTATTTTGTTAATACTTTTAATTTTATTCGTTCAATAAGTCAATTTTATTAAAATTACTCTATTTTATAAATGATTATATTTTAATTCTTTATAATCAAGCGATTAAATTCTTCCATCTCGCAAGAATTTCCTTTAAGTTTATTTCTAAGCCTGACGACGAAACTAAAAGTTATCTCAATCGAAATAATTTCATTGCTCAATATGAAATGCATTAAGAAATATGCTAATATCAAAGTCTTTTGTATGAGCTCAATGTAGGGGTCTCCATGGGCCGGGTTCAGGTTGACCCAGCCCTATATCGGGCCGGGCTGGGTCGGGTTGGATGACAAAATAGGCAGCCCTAAGTATAACCTAGGGTCCGTTCGGGCCGGGCTCGGGTTTATATCTCAAAACCCTAGGGCTAATAATGACCCTACTTAAACGGGCCGGGTCGGGCCAGCCCTAATTTAAAGGGCCGAAAATACCCTAATTTAAAACGCACAATTTATATCTAAATGCTTTCCTAAAAAAATTAATTTTTTCAAGCTCATTTAGAACTTGAAATTTCGAGCTCATTTAAAGCCCAAAGTTTCACACATCATCTCAGCTAAGTAGCGAAATAAAGTTTGAGATTTTGAACGATTGGGTTGAATATTTATATAACATTCGCTACTGATTTGTTCTTACTTTGGGTGATGTGGGATCACGGTCCGCGGACCCTTAAGAATTAAATCCGCGGACCCTTATTGTTCGAGCTTTGTCTTGAACTCACGAGTAAGCTTGATCAAATAATTTCGGATTGGTCGGGCTAAGTCGGGTCGGGCCGGATTTGAAATTATTTAAAGAATCCGGGTCGGGTCATTTTTTAGGGTCGGGTTCAAAAATTAAGACCCTAACCCTACCCTATTGTAGTCGGGTTAGGGTCGTATAGGGCTGTAACTCGGACTCGGATCGGGTTCGGGCCAATCGGGTTGGTCGGGTCAACTCGGGCTTTTTCGGCCTTAGGGTCAAATGGAGAGGCCTAGCTCAATGCACGTGCAAGAAATTTAATCCCAAATGCTTGTCAATGGGTGTGATCATAAGAATTTACGTAGTGGAATGTTTAAGTGGCCAAATTGTTTCTCAATTCCAATCAAAATCCAAAGTGACCCAACATCTTGACTATCATGGAAGCTAAATCTTCATGAACCATTCAAATCCACTGTCAGTATGCATTATAGAGTCTCTAACCAGTTTGTAATATACTGTTTCTTGGCCCTTGTTGCTACATCGGCCGCACGTACTGGCATAGGAGGTGGAAGCAGTGATGGCGACGGAGAGACAGGGGGTAGTGGGTCTGGTCATGGTAGCAATTGGGATTATAGTTGGTCATGGCATGCAACTCCTGGTCGTGGCTGGGGTTATGGCTCTGGATCAGGATATGGTAATGGTGGTGGTGGCGGTGCTCATGGTGTTGGGTCCGTCCGGTTTCAAGCGATGATGTAAATCATCATCCATAGTCGGCATACTTGGTCTGATTAGTGATTACACAACAAAAGTAACCATGAACCTTTTGGTTGCACCATTGTAGTATCAAAAATGAAATTCCAATAAAAAAAGCTAATTGTACCTCCAAAAAAGTATAATAATTACTCATCAGACCAGAAATTCATATACCAAATGGTTGACCGTTAGGCCGTTATTCCTTGTCCTATTTTTAATTGAATGGTATTTGGTTCACGTTGCATACGTAAATTAATGTAATAACAATGAATTTGTTATAAATTATTATATTGTATTAAGCGGTTGAGATTGACGGTTATTTTTTTTAAATCAAATCACATCCGTTGAATTATTATTCAATGATTAAGATCATGTCTCGGTGTCTCGCATTTATTTATATGTCATCTAAACCATTATAACAATATAATAAATTTTAGTAATTATCAGCACATTCAGCTTCATTTTAATATATGAAATGTGGCTTCATAATCTTCAATTCCACCTCTTAGGTTCTGCATATTGGATAAATAAGAGTAAGCTGCGATTTCCTACACAGTTATAATTATCAAAATCATATAATACTATGCACGTTTGATCTCTCATATATATCCTGAATGTTGATTTCTATTGGATTTTTCAAGACAAATGATTTAAAACCAATTACTTGCATATATATAAATGCACACACCATTATAATTACCTTTTTAATGAAGTAGAGCTTCAACAATTCGGATAGTTACGCGCACAATTAATTCATTACGGTAATTAACTTTAAAAATATTTTATCCAAATACACATTCTATGTGGTAGGTTTACACCGATTCAGTATTCGGTGCGCACCTACCGGAAATCTCAGTGTAGTTACTAATTTGTCCCCGTAAATAAGTATTATGTCGTCATGAGAAAATAATATCTAGACAATATTGTCATTTCAAACGTATTATAAGTACTGATCATCGGTAAATTTAACAATTTCTTTTTAAGGAATCAAAAAACAACTGTTATGGTTTTTCCTATAATAATGACTCATGTGTATGTTTTTCATCAAAATGCACATCTCCGTTTCATTTGAGAAAAAAATTCCTCAACATGGAAAACATGTTTTCTTTTTATATCCCGAAATCCGAGAAGTTCGGCCGCTGTATCGGGAATTTCCCTGCATTCTTGCCCGACCAGCATAGATTTTGTCACTCATTTTTTGAGTCGGATGAGTTTCGTATGTATGGTTTCAAAATCAAATTATGTCCATTAACCCACAGTTGACTGTCCATACGCTCACCCAGGCGAGAAGGCGCGTCGAAGAGACCCAAGTAAGATCAAATACTTAGCCATTGCGTGCCCTGAGAACAAGTCCAACCCTGGAAAGTGTCCCAGAGGTGAACTTTGTGGATTAGCACATGGAATATTTGAATATTGGCTCCACCCGGATAAGTACCGAACCCGCCCATGTAATGCCGGGTTACATTGTACAAGGAAAGTATGTTTTTTCGCACACAAGCAGTCCGAGATTCGATCCGGTGTGGATTATGGAGTATACTGGGGGAGGGACTACTAAAGCAGTAACCCCGCTGCTGCCGGCTCCACCACCAGAGGCGGCTGAGTTGGAGACAGGTGGAACCGGGTCAGATTGGATGAATGTGGATCAGTCTGATGTGGAATGGATTTGGAAATTGATTGAGTAACTTAAATTAAAGTGGAAATGAGTCATTAAGATGATTGTTTTTATTGTTTCTGGGAGTTATTTATTAATTGAACTTGTTCAAATTATTTTTAAATTACTGTCAATTTGCACTGCTGTAATTCAATTGAAGATTTTGTTTCTACTTTACAGTGGAGTCATATGACACGTGGAAGAAGATCACGTGGGTATGTCCACGCTGGCAGATAACGTTTAGGGTACCCTACATATCTACAACTACCAATACCCTTGGGCTTGTCCATCAACGCCCATACCGAGCCCAATGCACTTCACATGATATAAATTATTTAATGTGTTTAATTACACAAGGACATTTACGTCCACAAAAATAACCAACGGCCCTACTTCATGGACTAAAATCCACCACGTTACTATCCCACCCCAGATCCTATATCCTTCTGCCACGTCATTAACTGGTCCCACCAAATATTATCCTACTCTCTCCTCGCTCCACGCTCCATTCGTTTTGATCACACTCCAACGCCGTTTTGACTCCACGCACAAGTCTCGGATATTTCAAAATGACGATTTTACCCCCTCCTCATTTTGAATAAGTAGCAGAAGTTTAAGGTGAGAGAAAATGAGAAGATGGAGATGAAGAAGAGATGTGAGCTGTGCGGCGATGCGGCTGCGACGATGTACTGCGAATCGGACGCGGCGAGTCTGTGTTTGAGATGTGATGAGGAAGTGCACAGAGCGAATTTTCTAGTAGCGAAGCATGAACGGAGTTTGTTGTGTAGCGTTTGTCAATCGGTGACGTCATGGAGGGCGTCCGGACCGAGGCTTGGTCGGACTGTGTCGGTTTGTGATGGTTGCGTTTGCGATCGAGGTAGTGAAGGTGGTAAAGGTGAGGCGGCGATTGAGGAGGAAGAGGTGGCTGAGGTCGAGAGTAGAGATCGGTCGGATGGCGACGAGGAGCCCGAAGGCAGCAGAGACGACGAAGAAGATGATGAGGAGGAAGAAGAGGAAGAAGAAGAAGAAGAGGTTGAGGAAGATGAGGAGTACCAGGTGGTGCCGTGGTCGAGCAGCATTTGCGGCGGCGGAGAAAGCCGCCGTGAGTTGAAGCGGAGGAGAGACGTCACCGATCTGGATTCCGATGTACGAATTGGGATCTCATTATTTTCAATTTCAAATTATATAATTTCAAACGATTAATCATTTGAAGTGATCGGAGTCTGATTATTTGAAATTAATTTTATCAGGAAGAAATTGAGGACGGAGTCAGATCAAGTTCAGGCGATTGGAATCGGAGCAGGATGACGTCACAGCTGATCGGATTGAACCGGTTTTCAGATCGAAATGCGAGAGCGATTGAACCGACCACATCCGGGATTAGAGCCACGAGAAATTCTGGTTGAGGAAACCTTAGTTTATAATTTCAATTTCAATTATTTTTTTGAATTTAAGTGACATCAATTGAGTTCCCCACTACTATTAGTGTGTGAAATGATATTGTTCAGAATTATGTTTTTCTCATTTTGATAATTTACACCAAATTGTTAAAAAAATTCACATTTTGCTCCTGGGGAAGTTTATAAAATTCAGGTCTATAATAATGTGTCGCAAGTTGCATGGAGGGACAAAATGGCGGAAAGGATTATGAATATGAGTGTCGTTTAGTGGAGTTTATGTACTGGGAATTTAGCGACATTTTGATGTGGAAATCAGGTATGGGGTTTAGGTTGGACTTTGATGGAATGGTGGATGGATTATAAAATTGTATAATGAATGGGTACAGAAACCATTCGCTGTACTGGGGAAGCAATGAATCTATAGTTTGTGGCTCCGGATGGCGGCAGGAAATGTGTGGTTGTAGATGTGGAATGTTTAATTTGTGGCTTGAAATTAGATTCATTGCAAGTTGGCAAAGTGGTGGATATTTTAATTGGGTGTTGATTGTTGAACTTAAGTGAGATATTAATTATTAAAGGAAGCGACCTGAGTGGTTGGTTGGTTGATTTGATTTTAGATTAAGGAGTTAACTTAATCTGTGATTTGAAATACTAGTATCTTGTTGTTTGTGGGGTTCTGACTAATGAATTAATTAAGCACATTCATCGTCTGATGTCAACTTGTGCGAATCCAGAATCTGCTGTGGCTTGTGTTCCATTATTTAAGATTATTGCGTTGTTGTTATTCATTCTATTCGCCATTTGATATACAAGCTTTAGTGTAATTTAGTATGATCTGACTACAGTAGTTGGTTAGAACAAGCTGATATTATTTCTCTATTGCATCTTTTTGGAACCACTTCTGCCACCTCCCCCTAGTCTATACTTCACATCTTCATTTGTCTCTCATCTCCCATTCGGTTCGTATCAATATTCTTATCAAAGAATTAGTAACAAACAATGTATTGTTCGGTAAAACACACGAGTGATGAGTGGAGCTGCAGGAGTGTTTATTGGCATGAGTAGAATTCTGCCATCCATGGTTTTAAGGTTTATTTGTATATACTATGAGCTCAGCTCAGATCTTCATTAATATGTCTAGCACAACTTAGGATTAAGGAATCCTGTAAATGCAGCCAACATTTTACATATTACTGCAGCATAAAACAAACTTCGATTGGTGAATGAGTGTTTACAAGTTCAAGCCAGTTTGTATCTTGTAGTACTACCGTGTCAGCAAATATAATTGAGAGCACACTTGTGCATCTGCTACACCACAATGTGTTAGAAGGTATATACTTCATAATATGTTTCCCACCATGAGAACACAGCATCAGCCAACAGAACAACACTTTTGAATAATTTCACAGCAACAATATACCTTTCATAGGGCATAAAAGTTATGCTTCGATATTGCCTTCAGATCACAAGACTTGGTATCATGAAGAATCGCTTGAGACCTCATCCCAATGCTGCTTCAACTTTTCAAGAAAGGCCCTTTTATATTCTTCATCATCTAAAGAGCTTCTCAGACCCTTAGATGTTCCTTCTGCTTGTCCTGAATTCACATGCTTCATAAAACCAAATCCTGGAGGAGGGGTTAGAGATACACTACTAGGTTGCACCTTTTTATTACCCTCTTGAGTGACCTGGTGCGGTGTAGTCCTTTCACCATCTGATGGTTGTGGAATACCTTCAGTTTTGTCTTCATAATTAGATGACGTGCTTTTCCTTTTAAGCCCTGAAGAGACTTCTGGTGAATTATTACAACTTTCAGAAGGAATGTTACTTTCAAAATCAAGTCTGACTGGAGCAAAGCCAGACTTGCACTTTAATCTCGACTCTAGATCGTCATCAGAACCGCTACTGATCTCTATGATTCCATGTTTAGCAGCAGATAAAGGGCTGGTAGGATTTTTCCCTACAAAGACATCAGTAGAATAAGCAAAACCATCAAAAGATCGATCATTGAAGTTTTGGATGGAATCCGGTAACTCTTAATGATGCTCCCCTAAAAACAATTGTGATCAGAAAATCATAATAAGCCCAATAAATACAATGAACAGTGTAAAGCATTTCTCTAAACTAAGATGTATACGATAAACAAACAAATTCGACAGGAGATATGCGAGACCGCAGTCATGAGCTTGATAGGCCAACTCGAATAAAAAGTAGCTTCAAGGCCAATAATATTACATTTGCACGCCATCATATCAATGTAAAGACAGAATCCAATCACAAAATGTCTGACAAACAAGAAATATAGCATAATTATACCTTCCGCAAACTGATCACTCTGGACTCTAACAGGGGCTTGCACTTCAGCCTCAACCTCCAATTCAGCATTCCCATTGTTCTCAACCTCCATACCCGATCCTTGAGCCTCAACCTCCAAACTCCTCAACAGATCAATATCTTTCTGGAGACTTAAAACCCTCTCTCCCAGCTCTTTCAACTTAGTCTCCGAAACCAGTAGATCCTCCTCAGCCTTCTTCCTCAATCCCACCTCAACCTCAGCCTTCATTTCAACCCCTTTAACTCTCTCCTTCACATCCTCTTCCATCTCAATCATCTTCCGCTTCAGCTTCTCGCACATTTCAGCCTTACGTTTCTCTTCATCCCTCAATCTCACATTTTCAGCTCTCAACTCCTCACACTGCTTTTCCAGTTGCATCAACCTCTCCTCAACCTCAACCTTCCTCTTCACATCCTCCGCCATCTCATCCCTAATCCTCTCTTCCCGGATAATCAACAGCCTCTCCGCCTTCTCGTACGCCCGATCACGATACGCGCCACGCAGAAATGAAAGCACCTGATGAATGCTGTACACCGAATCTTCGTCGCCTTCTTCCACTTCCTTCCATTCCGACCACTGCCGACTCATCCTCACAGTGATCGCACAACGCCGATGTTAATCGTCAAGCTGCTGCAGATTCGAATTTTGGGAATTTTCAAGATTTAGGGTTTGTGTGATTTTTTTGAAAGATGAAAATCTCAACTCTCCAATCTCCATACGGACTGGAAGACGAAGCACTAAATGATACCATCTCATACGACACCGTTTAAAAATGATCAGCTGCTTAATTCTCGTATAATTATTATTTTAAATAATTAAAATATCATGTAATTAAATCAATCGTTTCGATCGATGGGCGGAGGACTCCATCGACCGGAGTTGCTTTGCCGGCGGTCGGCGGAGCTTCATCAGGTGTTCTCTCTGCTTCACGAAAACGACTTCGTTGTAGTCGTTTAATTTCGACGCATGGTTAGTAAATAAGGCGTTGCGTAGAATAAGACTCGAGTCGTTTTAGTTTTGTTATTTGATTGATTTTTAGGGTTTGTGTTTAAGTTGTTTTCATATTATCCACAATAGTAATTCTTAGAAAGCATACTGGGTAACTGTGTGTCCCTCAGTGTCACAA